>VRLP01003298.1:0-66898 GCA_009660295.1 Lophius piscatorius | reverse complement strand
AATTCCCTGCATTGTACAAGCAATTCCCCTGATTAAATTCCTCAATCTATAACTGAAAAACAGTGTTTTTCACATAGATTGTGAAATACTAGACCAAGTTAAGATTTATACAAAATAGATGTCCTTTAGTCGATTCATAGTCACAATATTTGGACTAAATCCGACCAACGGTAGAGAAATGATGGCCCAAACTCTTTATGAGCAAAAGCTCCCCCTAGTGTCAGAAATATACAGCCAATACTTCCATGAATCAATCCAGTTCTTCCTTACAATGAGGTCTATGTGGTTATAAGCTCAGCACCATGGGTGATCGGGCCTTATGTTCTGCTGCCCCTCGTCTGTGGAATGCCCTCCCTGACCATCTGAGGGATCCACAGACGACTGACACATTTAAAAAAGGACTTCAAACTTTCCTTTTTAGCAGAACCTATAACTTTAATTAACATTGCTGCTTTTTGGTCAGGCTTTTATATAGTTATTATTTTATTTTTTTATTGATGCTTTTATCTGCTTTTACTTTGTAGCACTTTGAGATTTGATCCAAATGTAAAGTTCATTATAAATAAAATGTATTATTATTATTATTATTATACGATTTGATAACTAATCCATGAGAAAGTTTTTGAGTTGGCGCTCAAAGAGGAAGGATGTTGCTGTCCTGCAGAGTTTGATGGTCTGCTGGATTCACAGAAAGAGTTTCAACATCCGAGTCTCATCTCATGTCAAACTGGGAATATCTGGAGGTTGTGTATTTGTGCAGTAACGTTTGGAAGAGAACAAAGTAGGTGGGTTTACATGGGACCCTTTTCTCCTTTCCGAATTAAACCTTTCCGAATTGCAATGTCGGTCGCTGTTTACGTGACTTGTGATCTTTTCCGACCAGGTGTTTACATGCGTCGACTCACCTAATCTGAAACACTTTTCATACAATCGCCCAGAAGAAGAATGCGACAAAGTGGGCGTGCGCGGATGTGACTTTTCGCCCATCTAACCGTCCAAAAATATTAAAACATTTCAAAGTAACAGTGAATAAATGTCTACTGTTGCTACTGTTTTGAAGTTGCCGTATTGCGTCGCTGAAAAAACTCTGGGCATGCGCAGATACAACTCAAACAGAAAGCTTTCCGATACAGCGTTTACATGCAGCGACTGGCTATAGGAAAGGATTTTCCGGAAGGATTTAGACAACCTCCATGCAAAGGAATGGAGTCTAATTCAGAAAGATTATTTTCTTTCGGAAAGGTGTTTACATGCAGCATTTTCTTTCTGATTAGACGTCTTTTCCCGAATCTAATGGGAAACAGGCTGTCCGTGTAAACCCACCTACTGTCTCCGACATGCTTGGCACGAATGTTCCCACCTGTTCTGGCTGAAACGGTCTTTCGTATCCTCCCCTCTGCTCTCTGGAACATTCATCATGTCGTTTACGGTAAGGTGATTTTCGGCATGAGGGCTCTGCTCCCCATGTGAAGCATCTGATGAGTGTGATAATGCTCGGAGCTGCGGGGTCTCTTCACCTCACCTGTCTATCTACGTGTTTTATTTTACTTTCACGTACGAGACTCACCTCTAGAATGCAGTCATCTGTCTTTATCTGTCCAGATGTGTGTGACACTATTTTACCTTAAAGTGAAATATCTCAACAACTGGATAATAAAGTTTTGTTTTTTTACAGACTTTCCTGCTGCCATGAGGATGAAACAGGAAAACTAATGACTTCTCTGATCCTCTATCTTCTCTCCTGTCACCACCTCATGCATACTTGGTAACTTACTGTTATATTATAGAATCTGCAGGATTTACTGCCGGGATGAAAACCTTCATGCTTTTAGTGACACCTCAGATTTTTACCATTTTTGCCACCATGAGGAATTTTTTGTTTTTGGAGCAATTTTATTTCAGGTTCAAGCTCAAACATAACATATACTCGGATTATGAAAAGATTGGTGACAAATGTTTGCTTGACCAACTTCATGACCTGCTGACTCTGTTGCAGTTAAGTCATCAAACTATTGGCATTTCCATCACTCCCATAAATAACTGTAAGCCCAAAAAGTCGGGATATTATGGAATGGTACAGCTTCAAAGACCGCAGTATGAGGAAGAACTGAATTGATTTTGGGAAATATATGTTGCATTGTTCCGCCACTAGGGGGAGTTAAATCCCCAACATTGTTCTTGCTATAATTTCTCAACCATTGGACATTCCACATTTTGTGCGTATGAGACTTGAGGGGATCCATATAATTTTTTACGGTAATTGTTCATATTTTACGCACTGAGGGAGTTCTTTTAATCAAAACCATCTTTTTATCAAGCAAATCTTCCACACCGTCGGCCTGATTAAGTCTAAATATACCTTATATAAAGAGCTCAAGGAGCTCTAACTTGTATTCATCACATTTAGCAATTTTAGGGGGGCTTTTCCTTTTTGCGAAAAAATAAAACAAACCTTTTTTTTTAACCATTGCTTCCGAACCAAACTTCAGTTTAGCTGATATGAAATGACAAAAGGAAATCTTGTCTCGTTTTATTACTACTGAGTGACTACGGAATCTGATCTTAGAACATATGCACTGTTTGTGATTATTAATGAGTCACATTTATTTTGAGGTGTTAAATCAGGGGATTGGGAGATTTTCTGGGATATACCCTCGCTGTCGAGGATGACGGCTTAGGACTAGTTAGAAAATGTTAAATTGAGTATGTTAACTCCCTAAATTAATGTTTTTTTAGCATTAAATCAAAGCACCAGAGACAACACTTTTTTTTTTTGGCTAACTCAGGCTCATTTTCAATTTTATTTTCTTTAGTTGATCACCAAACACAATCTGTGTAACGTAAATATTAATTTAAATGGTCCTAAACCCTTTAAACCAGCCAAGTAGTGGATTTGTAGGTCAAACCTGCTTTCTTCAATCTAATCCATCAGGTATGAAAGGTCCAGTTGATGCGAGTCATTAAAAACACGTAAAAAAACATGTAAGTTCGCAGAACCGTACATAATAACTGTGAAACGGATATTTTTGCACTGTAGACAATTAAAAAATACTTCAGTCATCAAATGTGTCAGAAGGAAAAAGATTGATGCTGATTTTTAAAGTGTGAGAACACATCGGAAACCGCCCAGATCCAGGACTCCCTAGAATAACACACTGACCATCAATCAGACAGCGGTGGAATCGGTCATAACATTATAACCACTGACAGGTGAAGTCAGAATAACGCAGATTTCCTTCTGCCAGTGGGTTGGATATATCTGTCAGGGATACGTTTATGTCCTGAAGTTGTAGGAAGTTGAAAGCAGGACAAATGTGAAGAGTAATAATCTGAAAAATACTGACTGGGGCTAAATTGTTAGAGCTAGATGACTCAGTTTAAAAATCTCAAAAACTGCAGGACTTATTGGTGTCACTGATAAACTGGCAACTAAACCAATGGTGGCCCGAGGCTCATAAACGCAGCTGGGGAGTGAAGGTTAGCCTATGTTTTTCATACCCCGGAGAAGACCTAATGTAGCATAAATTGCGAACAAAAGTTAATGCTGGTTCTGAGAGAAAGGTCTCGGATCTCACAGATTTTTCTTTTTGGTAGAAAAAATACGCCATATACAAATATTAGGAGGGTGGTTTTAAAGTTATGGCTGATCAGTGTGACTGCAAACTACACTGTTTAGCTGTTTGGCTGTGCAGGGTCTCAGAATAATGAATACATATATAAATGGATGTTCTATCCATCAATATACCTCAAAAATGTGCTTTTATACATTTTCTGAGAACAAATAAATAAATTTTGTTTCGCAGCATTTCAAAGTCTCCTACTTGATCTTTGCTTCCTATTCCACAAAAAAACGCATGTTGGAGAAAACGTTGCGTTCGTGGGCTAAGGTTTGGTAAGTTGATATACTCTGCCACTCACATACCAGGATTCCTCCCCCCAGCTCTCCGTCAGCGGCGTGCCTTTTGCTGGCAGCGCAATCAGACGAAATTGAAGCTCCATCAGATAACAGGGGTGCTGGAGCGTGCACACCTGCACACAGGTGAGGTGTGTGTGTGTATCTCAGGCGTAGCGTAGCATGGCCAGAGCGGAGCAGCGCAGTAGATGAACCAGATAAGAGGATTATTAGTTTATAAAACATCGTGCGTTCACAGCTGGGCTGGGATGATGAGCGGCCCACTGCAGACTTCAGTCAGCGGCACTGAGGGTAAAATGATGGATCGTCGCCCCGCAGCTCATCTGTCTGCCGACAACCAGCTCCTCACGTCCCCTCAGATATATCCGTCACATGATCCCACGCCATGGTACATTAAAATACAATAGAATATTTCAGTTTTAATATGAAATATGTATCACGGCAGCTGTGAAGTCTTCGTGTGTCACCAGTTTTTTGCTTTTTCTCCTGTGTAGAATCTGAAATTCTGCTACAATGTTTACACGGGTCATTCTTTAGAATCCCAGATAAACCTCTCGTTGTAGTAAAAAACAGAACAGAAATAAACTTGATTGAATTTCAGTTAAATAATATTTAAAATGATATCAAACTTTCATTAATAATTCTACTTCATTCGTATTTTAGATGCAATTCATGCATAAAATATCATTCAAAAAAATTCCCACCCCACACCTAAATGTCTGGGTGAGGGTGGGGGTCTCCCTTTTGCGGTCTGTTTTTCTGCATCATGACGCACCC
This sequence comes from Lophius piscatorius, assembly GCA_009660295.1. Classification (NCBI taxonomy): domain Eukaryota; kingdom Metazoa; phylum Chordata; class Actinopteri; order Lophiiformes; family Lophiidae; genus Lophius; species Lophius piscatorius. Next base: position 62,208 of record VRLP01003298.1, on the reverse strand, counting down.
CAATGTCAATCTGGTTTATTATATCCCCAAAAGTCGGGATATTATGGAATCTCCGTTGCTTTGGTCGCAGACCGCCACGTCGTTCAGCGCGGATCTTTTGTGTTAGCGCTAGAACTCAAAACGAATGGATCGCTTTCATTTCCTTTTGTACCCACATAGATCTTAATGAGAGGAAGAATTGGCTTGATTTTGGGAAAGGTCGGTTGTATATTTCCAACACTAGGGGGAGTTTTAGCTTAAAACATTTTCAGGCAATCATTTTTCAACTGCTGGTCCAATTTAATCCAAATTTGGTTCAAATGAAACAACTCAAGGTTATGTATTTTAATGATATGGTATTTTACTGTAATAGTTTATATCTTACCCACTTCTGGACAAACCCTGAGAGTAGTCAAACATCGCATTTCAGAACAGCGAACAGCAATCAGCCCAGGGAACATGGACTATGCGATGACCAAACATTACCAAGATTCCAAACATGGCTCTCCAGCCACTCTACACATGACTGGACTGGAACATGTGACTGTCCAGAGGGACTGACCTACCTAAACTGCTCTCTCAGAGAGAGATGTACTGGATCTCCGTGCTCGACACCATGACACCTGCTGGACTGAACGAGGACTTTACCTTCAAACGTTTTAACATATATTCGAAATATTCACCAGACAGACGGATCAGGGGTCTTTGTGACATCATGACACATCTGCTCCACCCATTTCCTGTTCACTGATCTCCATTGCTTTTATCCTTTTATACTCACGACCAATCACATAGAACTTCATTCATAGATCTCCATTTATCCTTTTATCCTCATATTGTGACATTGAAGACCAATTGCTCACCACTTGTAATAGATTGTCTGATCTCCAGCTTCTCGTTAGCAGGAGTTGGAAATAAAAACCTAACAAATCGGCGAAAGTGCGTTTGTGAACTTCAAAAAAAGGTTTATTATTAAAATTGCCACCATTTAAAAAAAAAAAAAATTATTTCCATTTTCATTATTGGGATCAGTTTTTACATAGATTTGAAAAAATTGCCCAAACTAACTTTGACAGTGATCAAGTTGCATCAGCTTACATTCCAAACTTGATGAAACAGCCCCAAAGTAGCAGCACAGAATGTGTCGCCCTGGAAGTTCTGTCCGAGTCCATTCATGCTTTTCCCATGTTTCATGCATTTTCACTGACCTCATATTTTTTAACATGACTCTGCCTTTGAGGTGCTTAATTATATTCCCACACAAATTCACGATCACAGAGTTGTGCGTTTAAGGCTTTGTAGCGTGTGCGAGTGTGTGTGTGTGTGCGTGTGTGTGTGTGTTCTTGTGTCAGTGTGTGTGTGTGTGTGTGTGTGTGTGTGTTCTTGTGTCAGTGTGTGTGTGTGTGTGTGATTTGAGGTATGTAAGTGTTGTTCTGGTCATCTGGGATTATTTATGCCTATGTGGCTTCTCCTGTCATCAGTGCAGACAGCAGGAACCCAGGATGAATAACATATCACAGAGACTAACTGGGAACACCCATGCGGATGGGAGGAAACTGGTTCCAGTGAGGTTTTTCTGATCGCACGACAACACACTCATTTCAAATGTTCTCATGAACGTCGTTAATGACCGTCCTGAGGACTTCCAGGTCTCGGTCCAATCGTGCCGCTTCATCCACGGTGACATGCTGCGGAGAGAAAAACATCTCTGGGATGCAGACAGACGGATGAATGGGATGCAGTAAAAAAAACCCGACTGAACCCGGTTCTGAATGTCAGACACATGCAGTGAGAAAGGGACACGCACTCACACAGACAGAGGAAATACACTCGTTTAAACACGGTCATTAATTAAAGGCATCTTAAAAGCTCATTTAGGTCCGATCCTTCAACTCTTTGACCTGCACAGTAGTTTCTTTTTCTCTCTTACGTTTGCGTCATCTGGGATTTAGTTCTTCACAGCAGAATCACAGCCAGCCTCTGGGTCCCCTGCTGGGTTACATTGACAAAACTTTGGGCCCCTGACACACAAGTCCTAGAATATTTAATGGCTTGATGAATAAATACAGTAAACTAGGCCTATCCTATCGTCCCAGACAGCAAGGGTTTATCCATCAAACCTCTGCGTTGTACGAGCAGTCCCCCTGATTGATCTCCTACATTAATGTGAAGTTATGGCCGTGAAACAGAGTTTTTAATGAAAGTGAAATATGAAGTATTACAGTAAAATAAGATATACAGGATAGATCTCCTCATGTGGTTCATATGAGGAGAAAGTTCAGAAACTTTGGAGATATTAATTTCCCTTTAGTGTCGGAAAGAATATACGAATGACCTTTCCCGACATAAATCCCGTTCTTCCTCGCACTATGGTCTGTGTTGGTATAAAATTTTAATTTAAAAACGTTTCGGGGGTATTAATATCTACCTCTACTGATCAATCAGCTGGAGAAGGTGACAGCTGCAGCATCAGAAACGGTTTCTCAATCACTTTCTGTAATGTATATGAAAGCGACAATTCTGTCTGAAAGTAAACTACTCATTGATGCAGTTGTTGCTAAAGTAAGAAGAAGCCACATAAAATCAGACAAGCAGTACATCATGGTGGAATCAGTTTTCTGCATTTAACCCGTCGCTGAGGAACAGCCAACAACCACAGGTAAATTTCTGACTGGATTCCCTAAGGTTGTTCATGTTAGTAGCGCATCATTAGGTTTAATATGAGGTAAACGTAGATGAGCAGCATAGTGATGCAGGGGTTGCATCACAGGACCAGAGTTCTGGGATGTAGTCCACTTGAGGATCTTGGCCCTTTCTGTGTGGACCTGGCATGTTCTCATCATTTTTAACTGGGTTTGCCAGTTTCACCCCGCAGCCAAAAAGTAAGAATTGTTGCTGTGACTCTAAAGCAGTGGATCCCAAAGACCGGGAGCCAACGCTAGCCCGGGTTGTCCCGGAAAATACTACTATAGCAAAGATTGCTGAACATCCAATAACCGATTCAGATGAGAAGGTGTCAGAACACACATTGTATAGCAGGGCTGTTGTGACGCCAAAAAAGGGGAAAACCGTGACGGTATGAGGCAATTGGTGCTAATGCGCTATCGCTGTGAGAGCATCAGAAACTGTGCAAACAAACAATCTGAATATTCAGTTTGCAACAAGAAGCACTCTGTATTATCTTCACTAATTACTCCAACACCTGAAAGGTGAGGAACATTATGGAATCCGTCATGTTAACGCGGAAAACTCAAAAACAATATCTTGAGATTGACTTTGGGCAAGGTCGTTTGTATATCTCCAAATTTATCTCCTAACTTTTTTGGGCTATAATTGATCAACTATTGGTCCGATTTTGTCCAAATTTGGTGCATATGAATCGATTGGCGCAGATCAATCTTAAATGTACCATATCTTATTTTAATAATTCATATTATACCCAGTAGGGGGAGCTTTTTATGAAAAACACCTCAAAACTTAAAAAACAAAACTTTCTAGTCCAAATTTGGTGTATATGAATCGACTCGATCTCGTATCATATTTTGCTCTATAAGTTTTTAATTTAATCATTACGAGATCATTTTTTTAAGGAAAAACTATGTTTTTCAAACATAACTTCCTGACCGGTGGTCCAATTTATTCCACTTTTAGATTATATGAATCTTTTTGGTAGATCTCTATCTTGCATATATCATGTTTTACTCACTAGTTGAGCTTTTTTTTTTATGAAAAACACTGTTTTTGGACGTAACTTCAAGTTTGATTAGAGGAGTTCAATCAGGGGGATTCCTGGTACAACACAGTAGATTGGGGGCTTTTCGAGGGCTCGACCGCATAGGCCTGGTTATCCTTCCATTTATTCTCCATGTGCTGTTACGATTAACAGAGTCAATCACAAAAGACGACCTTTACGGCCGACGGGCCTCAAAACCGTTCAAATCCAGGACAGCTGAAACATCGCAAAGGTGATTCGGAGGGAAACTTTAATGTCTGCTCGCTAATTATTCATCACAGCGATGTTTCGGAGCAGAACAACTGAACATTCCTGCATAATCCATCCCGATCACACGAGTCCTCACTGCAGCCTCACATCTTTATTAGCAGGCCCCCCTCCCCCCGTCGCTCCTCCTGCTCCCTAGCCTGGAAGGCCTTATCTCCATTACCCAGCTCTAATAAAACCTCCTCTCGGTGGGCGCCTGTGTGTGAGCTGGGGTGTGTGAGGAGCAGGGCGCCCATTGCCTCTTTAGGGCAGGATAATAAAGAGGTCTGGAACGCCTCAAAAACGTATTAGCAGCAGCGATGGGGTTTGTTTGAACAACGGCTGAGAGGCAGATAGAGAGAGCAGAGTTCTCAGGTCTACTTTAAAACGTTCCATCTTTAAGTATCTCTCTCAACATCTACATCTTTATATCTTCTTTTTCTCTTTTCTCCACCTTTTCCCTCTTCAACCTCTTGTTGCCGTTTTTTCTGCCCTTCAGTCTTTCCCCTCTTCTCCTCCTCTCATCTCCTCATTCATCTCTTCTTCTCATGTGACTTATATTTCCTCTCACCGTCTCCCATCACATCCCTTCGTCCTCTGTCCTATTCTTTCATCCTCATTCAATCATTCCTTGCTCCTGCTCTTCATAATATTTCCTTTCCTTTGACTTCTTGTGCTTTCTATTTTTTAACACATCCTCCTTCTTTCCTTCCAATCTTTTTCCCTTGCACATGGAGCTCTGGCTAAAAAACCGGCACAGGGCTAACTTGGACCCATCTGAAGGGCGGTCCTCCTCATTCGGCTCTCAATCTCAGACTGTTGAACATCTTCTGGTGGCCTGCCCCCAGACTGGTGGGTCTCTTTGCCCTGCTAAAGCAATGTGTGGAGGTGCTTGGTGAGGTTCTCTCCATACCCCTCCTTGTATTTGTACCTAAATATACATTTGATTTGATAAATGTCATTATTGCCTTTGAGGCTTGATTGCCAGCCCATTGAGAGTGGAACACACATTCTGTCCGTCAGGAATGTCCTCTGCTCTCTGGAAAATGACATTTCTGGTTCTGAACTTTTAGCATGATGGCTGCAGTTATGTTACGTAATAGTAATGTTGACGTTAAAGTTTCATTAAATAAAGGTGCGTAAAGACTTTTCTTCTCCTCTCTTTCTTCACTACGTCTGTCTTATCTTCCTGTCCAGTCCTCTTCAGTTCTTTGCTTTTCTGTTATTTCTCTCCACACATTAGTTCTTTCCTCTATTCACTCTCTTCTTCCTCTTTCATCCTTCCTATCTCTCGTCATTACCTCCCATGTACTCTTCCCTGTCTTCTGTTCTCCTTTTTGTCCTTTCTGTCCCTCCTTTATCAACCACTCTTTCCCATTTCTGCCTCATCTACTACCCCCACCTTTCTTCTGTTCCTCCCTTTTCCTTGTTTTTCCTCAAATTTTTCTTCTCACTGTCTTTTAGTTTCTTGTTTGCCTCATTCTTAATTCTTTCCTGTTTTCACGTCTTTTAAACTTCACTTCTTCTTCTTTCTCTCTTCATTTTCCTTAATCTCACCCCTCATCTTCCCTCCATCCCTTTCTTTCCAAACTGAACCTTGTTAAAACAGAGGTTTAGCAATAATAATGCCATGAAGGCTTTTATTTATTTACACAGAGCAAACCATAGCAGCGCTCCAGAGTGAGATTTTATATTATATTTTATTTGTTGTTCTAGGGGAAGGAGCTCGTTGTGTTACCACACGCGGCGCTTTAAACTTAAGTTGTACAGAACAATTTAGACAACCCCATGACATGACAAAAACATTGTTTTTTTTTCAGTTACATGCTAACTGCAACATGTGTGTTGTACATTGTAGACGTAAGATGAAATCAAAATATCCCGCCTCTGTCCTCTCAAACTGCCTCGCTCATTCCGTGCGGCCATTTAAAGGCGGGGCAACGATGCGTTTGTGCCATTCATGCAAAAAGACGGTGTCCAATCAAGGTATGAAAGTCCGGACTCAAACTTCTCTTTTTTCTCTCATCTTCTTCACTCCAATCCAATCTCATATTCTCACCTTTTACTCTTTTGACATATCCTTTGTCGTCCCCCTCATCTTTCATCCTCTTCATCTTTCCGGTCCTCTGGAATGCCGTGTTGTTTTGTTTCAACGTGTTCATCGGAATGATGGATGGACACACATTCCCCGGCTGTCAGCCGGCTCTCTCCGTCTCCCGTCGCTTTAAATCAGCCACTCATCCTCATTAAGGACTTATCTCCTGTCTGGCAAGACAATTCTAATCCATCAAAAGCAAAGAATAAGTTAAATCCATCCCCGAAAAATATGGGATATTATGGAGTCGATAAAACCGCGAGTGCCGGAGATCCTTCTCTCCCTGTCCATTATCTTCCTAACTTTTGTGTTCTGAATTTGGTGCATATGAATTGACTTGAGGAGATCTATCTTCTATGAGCTATATTTTAGTCTATAAGTTCATATTTTAATCACTAGGGGGAGTTTTTTCACAAAAAACATAGCTGGACCAAGATGGAACCTTGCTGTCGGGTGTAGAATATTAAATATATCAACAAAATGAAAAAGATCATGTTGGATTTCTGACAGATACAATGGAATTGATTTAATCGCATCCTTCATTTTCTGTCTACATTTTAATAGGAAGCTAAATTGTTGAAACACTTTCCATTATTGTCACAGTTATTTAACATTTCAATGCATCAAATTAAAAATACTTAAACTTAAAACGAACTTCTGTTTCCACGACAGCCCGGACATTCATCCTAATGAGTGCAATAGTTATCCCATCTGTTCTTTAAACGTTGTATTTCTGAACTCCCATGCATTTTTGAAGTATCTTGCTGTGACTTGATAGTTAGAGCATCCAGTATCTCTTTTTAGAGCGTAACAAAAACCATCTGTCCGGTATCTTTAACACAGCCAGTAACACAATTGGCATGCAGCAGCTTTCGCTGGCTGATATTTATCGCAGACAAGTTGTGCGTGAAGTAAATTCTACGGTGGCCAGCTTCAACCATCCACTCTTAGAGGAATTTGTCCTTCTCCCATCTGGTCGGAGGTACAGGCTGCCAAAGGTGAAGAGCAAAAGGTTTTTTTAATGTCCAAAGTAAAATTAATGCACTGAATTTGCTCTACCGCTATCTGCACTGATCAGTAGCATTCTGTTATTAATATTACTCTTACTTTTTAATTATTGTGTTATTATTATCACTGTTGTTTTGGGCGACGGGGACTCAGTTGGTTTAGCGGTTGTCCACTTATCAGAAAGTTGGTGGTTCGATACCCAGCCCATGCAGTCCACATGTCGAAGTGTCCTTGAGGAAGATACTGAACCTCAAGTTGCCCCCATTGGCTGTTCCATTGGTGCGTGAATGATGGCGTGAATGGTTACTGCTCCTGATGAGCATGTGGCGCCTAGAATGACAACCTGTGGGAAGAGGCTACTGACAGCCGGGTTGCCATAGAAACACGACGCATCACGTGGATAATGAATAATAAGTAGTCATGAAGTAGAAAATGCAGTTGCTGGTAACAACGTAACAGCAAGGATGTAAAGGAGAGATTCACGGTTGTCGGAGCGTTGCTAGCTTTAGCATGCTCCTAGCAAACAAATTTCCTTCTTCTTCTGAGCTTTCAAACCAAAACTTTATTGACAATTATCAATAGTGAGAACGGGCTGCCGGAGCTGAAGTGCCGTTCAGTGTTAGCATTCATGGAGTGCACGAAAATGGGTCGCTCAGATCCTCACTCCTTTCCATTTTCTTTAGTCTGTTCTTAAATATAGATGGTGTGTCTCCAGGTCAGATCTGGAGGATATCATGAGAGGACTACAGGTAAACCTGCATGAGAGGTCCTCGTCAGTTATTAGGCAAGTATGAGCTCTTAAAGATATAATATATTCTTAAAGTTATGTTGATGCCTGATGTTCTGGTCAGTTCGTACACAGCAACCAGGGGACGACAAGTAGTTCTCTTCACTCCAGCTCTGCTGGGAACTACCATAGTGCATCAGTGTTGAGAAGAATGCATTTAGGAAAATGTATTCCAAATGTACAGAGGAAATGATGAAGTGCTTGTCATGTCATATTGAGCAGAGGGACAATCCCACCCAGAGGTCAGATGACTTTATTTGTATGAAAAAAACTGTTTTTTGGCCATAACTTCCTAACAGTGTGTTCGATTTAGTCCAATTTTGGTGCATGTGAGTTTTTCCTGATGCTGCGTTAAGTGCTCTTATTTTGAAGGACCACAGCAGAAGTTAGGTTGGTCGGCATTGTGTGCGTTCTTATTTGATGAAATGAATGTACACGCCGTCTTCCTTGCGGTGTGTTTCTTAAACTAATTGTATGGCATTATGGTGAAAATAAAACTTTTCAACCCATTTCATGTTAAATGCTGGCTTTTCCCATCAAGAGGCACTAAACGGTGATTAAGTGTCAGGATTAACAGTAAATCTTCTTGTGCACACATGAGAATTCCCTATTTCACTAAGTGTCCTTTGATGGACAAAACCACCAAATCACCTGAAATGGGACAAGATTATAAATTGTACACACAAGATCAAAGTTTTTCCTCATGGGATTTTTACAGGGTTTTTATATCTACACATTTAATTTGAGATATTCAATCAGGGGGATTGCTTGTACAATAGGATTGGGGGCTATTCAGGGATATACCCTTGCTGTTGGGGACTGCAGCATAATCCCTTTTTCTTTTTTTTTTATGGATTCAGGGAAATTTTAAGGATTGACAATAGAAGTATAAAGTAAAGTTTCATCTAATTTAACGCCAAGTGTCATAATGTCTCATACAAACGACAAAATGGAATACTAATCTTAAAAACCTCACTTAACCATTGGTGCAAACACAAGAATTTGCCCCATTAAACGAGTAACCGCAGTGATTGTCCTGGATTGGAAGGTTAAATACAGAAGCAACACTATAAGGAAAGCCTTATTCAGTTTATTTGGATTTGTTTGGATCATTAGCTAACCTCAGCCAGCTATGTTCAAACTTGATCAGTCAAGAATTCTGAATAACAGTTGGTTCTGGCTTCAAAATGAAAGCCTGGAGGGTTTAACACACTTTTTTTATAATTAAGATGACACAAACAGGAAGATTGAAGTAAAAGTGTTGAAGTGACAGAAAAATATCCACGACGCTGGGACACAGATTTTTTACACAGTGGGCCAAATTCTTGGATAGTCTGGCCCAGACCCACAGCACCAGGTTTGCGGTGGCGGGGCCTGCTGTTGAGTGACTATCCAGTGAGCACGCTCTGGAAGAAATGGCTGGCTGCTGCACCACATGAAAAATGAACTGGCTTGACATTATTAAGTGCCAATCAGATTTATTTATTTACTCATCGAAGGTGCCAGAGCGGCGTTCCAGACGGTTCCAGCCCACTTTAACCCCTGATTATGCCTGTTACAGCAGCTTTCTGTTGATCCAGGTGATACACATTCTGTGTACTGTATTGCATAAAAATGACTTGGCTCCAGACAGATGAGAAAAATGTCATCACTTATTTTTTACTTGCTTTTTTTTTTTTATATATATATATATATTTACTCGCACTCTCTGGCAGAGGTTACAAAAAAAAAAGAAAGAAAAAAAAGGCGTCTTGTCATGTTTGAATAAGAATTTGCAAATTGACAAATTGGTTCAAGGTTTCAAAATGTTTTTACTCGACATTTAAGCTTATTTTTCAGGATTTTGTTTGGATGATTTGTTAATCGGGCAGAAAGGGCCTGGTAGAAATTCTCATGCCGTCCTCAGAGAGATGATTTTATTTCGTGTGTTCGTCTTGGAGATATCACTCTAGCTGCACGGCTTCAACAGCTCTTCTATCTGCACCAGCCTGTCATATTCAGTCGAGGTTATTATGGTTAAGTTATGCTCCTGCTGAGCTAACAATGACCTCATTGGGTCATTCTTGTTGTGCACCTGCTTTATAATTATATCCCCGAAAAGTCGGATACTAGAAAAATTTGAAAAAATAAAGCCCACACATAATCAACTAAATTCAAATCGAAGAAATGCCTTAGAAGGAGACCCAGGAACAAGAGGAGGAACGAATCAAAAAAGGAAACAACACAAAACCCAGAACATCAACTGAGACTAAAACCACGACATCATCTGTTAGCAGCATGGTACCAAGGATGGCAATGTCTATCCGATCTCAGCTGGTCGCCCACTTCTTTGGTCCCGCTTGAACTCTGTTGGATGGATTGCCATGAAATATGGTGCAGACATTTATGATCCCCGGGTAATGAATCTCAGACACTCCAGGGATCCCTTGACTTTCCTCTCGCACAGCCGGCTAAGTGTCATTCATACTGTAATATCTTTATATTTGATGGATTGAAGCAGAACTTTGTGCAGACATTCATAGTTTAGAGACAATGCAACCAAATGTTTATGGTGACCACCTGACATTTCCTCTGGAGTCACCATGAGGTTCACATTTGTGACTGAGGGTGAAATGTCAACAGCTGTTGATAAATTGCCATGAAATGTGCTTTGGACATTGATGTCCCCCTCGGGATGAAGCATAACAACTTTAGTGATCCCATGACTTTATGTTTTGCAGGAAGTGGACCTGAGTAAGCGTTGGGTGGAGCTGGAATGCAAATTTAAAAAATGGAAAAAATCCAAAGTTGAATATCCTTCGTGTTAGCTCGAAAACTCGAAAACTATTTCATGGATGATTTTCAAATTTTTATACCCACATAGAACTTAGTGGGAGTAAGAACTGGACACATTTTGAGAAAGGCCATTTGTGTATCTCTGACAAATGGCCTCGCCCTCTGAGGAGGGCGAGCTTTATCTCCAAAGGTATTCATGCCACAACTCTCTACCATTGAACCCATTTATTCCAAATCTGTTGGATATGAATCGACTCAAGGAAATTTATATTGTATAAATCGTGGTTTTCTCTTAAAGCTTATAATTTATTCATGGATCTGAGCAAATCCGACGCAGACCAGATTGTGATGGCTGGATGACAGGGTAAGAACATCTCCAGAACTGCTGGGCTTCTTGGGTAGTTGCAGTCTGCAGTGGTCAGAGCCTCCCAAATCTGTCGAAGGAAGAACAACAGGTGACCCGTCATTAACTCCCAGGGTGCTTTCTGATGCCACAGAAGAGCTACTGTTGCACAAATAGATGAAGAAGTTAATGCTGGTTCTGAGAGAAACCACTCTCTAGGCCTCTTTATCCCATGGGTTCAGAAAACTCTGGTTCTCTTGATGCTCTCGCCTTTTAAAACGTCCTTTAAAGACCCAGCTTGGAACCAGCTGTGATCCTGGCTCACTCGGCCACAACCTGCCTCTCCCACCCCACCAGAACTCAAGTCCGATTATTAGATTAAGTTCGCTGAACCACGCTGTGTGTCTCTGATTCTGCTTCTGGGTCCAAAACAAAACTTAAAACCAAACAATAGAGCTGTTTTTGGCTCCAAACAGGTGGACCCCCACAATATAAAGCAGCTGGTTTTAATGTTATGGCTGATTAGTGTGCGTAAACAGTCCTTGCTGACCTTAAATTAATATTTGTCAAACGCCCGTGCCATATAATATATGTTCACGCGGGGCGAAATATAATATTTGACATCTTAATATTTTTCACGCTAACAGGGTAAATTACCGAGCTTAAAAACAGTTCAGAATCTTCAAGCATGCAAAGGGACAATTTCACCGCGCCGGTATTTCCAACCTCATCTATAACAAATTATTTTTATTGGAAGGAGAGAAAGATTTATAGTTTCTATGCTATTTGATTTGAGGAGCTGGGAAGTTAATTTGTGCTGTACAGAGTATACTTGTTTTAGCGGTGATTGAAACACTCTGTGGTTCTGCTTCGAGTTTAAACGGACCGAGTGTGTTCTTGATCTTGTGGTACTCTGTGTGTGTGTGTGTGTGTGTGCGTGCGTGTATGACTGTGTGTATTGAGAATGTGTGTGTCTCTGTGTGTGTGTGTGTGTGACAGCACAGACACCATTTGTGTTTAATTTACGTTGGGAGGGAAGGGGACCCAGACTCAGAGGCCTGTCATCGCTGGGAGAGAACTACTCCGGCTCTGCACCCTCATCTCCATAATGGCTTCCAGTTGCTCATAAAAACAATGAGCCATGGGAAACCAGGACAGGCCAGAGACCATCAGACGGCTGGAATGGCTGGCTGGCCCTCGCTGATAGAACTGGTGTCTGCTGTTGTGTCAGTCAGTCTCAAGGCCAGATGATAAAGGAGGGCGATAAATCCCGTGACAACCATGAGGCATGATGGGAAAACTTATTCTGATGTGTGTGTAGCGCCCTTTTAGCAATGACTTTAGCAACAGTCATTAAATTAGTAGGATATGAAAACTTTCAGGAAAGGCTTATAAATCTTGCAAAAGGATTCAGTAAAAAAAAAAAAGGAGTTTTTTATAAAAAGGCAAATAAATTCCATTTAAAAAGTGGAATGTAGAGTCAAGTAAGATGAAGTCCAATCATCTGTTTTGTTGATGCGATGAAGAGGAAAAACCAGCCTGGTGTCACCATGCATATTTTGCTTCTCATATTTGACACCGTCCGTATTTATTAAACCTTTCTTCTCTCATTTTAGGTGCAAATATAAAGCGCGAATCACTGTCAAAGATGATATAATACATCATTCTGGTGATTAACACTCCACCCACATCATTGTTTTAACTATATCTTAGCAACATCTACGACTTTAACAAATAATTTCTCGCCTGATTACTTCACATTTTAGTCACTAGGGGAAATTATTCTTTCTTTTTCTTTTCTATACTATAATCGTTGTATTTTTTTGTGTATAAATTCTTACCTGTTGGTCCGATTTTGCCCAAATTTGGTGAATACGAATACGAACTTGAGGAGAACTTTCTTGACTATATCATACTTTACTCAAATAGTTCATATTTTAGTCACTAGGGGGAGCTTTTGTTATTAAAACACTTGTTTTCAGACATAGTTTCACATGTAATGGAGGAGCTCAATCAGGTGAATTGTGTGTACAACGCCGGCTCTTAGCGGGAAATACCCTTGTTGTCAGGGACGACAGCGTAGGCCTAATATTCTAATGAATATTACATCATAGAGCTATTCTGCCTGTTTTAAAATAACAGTATTAAAATAATGTTGATGCTCGACTTGCTTGTTAGAAAAAAGGGAAACAGGATCTCAGTGTAAGTCACTTCCTGTCCCAATCAATTTCATCTGCTGCATGTAACTTGTATATATATAAGTTACATTGTTTTATATATATATATATATATAAATATATATATATATATATATATATAAATATGCTGATACATGCTGATAACTAGACGGGGCAACTCTGCAGTCTGAGGCCATTCTTGGTCTTAGTCTAAGCTTTCTTAAACCACATTTTTGAATGTTTAACACGTGAACGCCTGGTATCGTTTTTGCACCACAGCATCACCTCCTTGACCGGAGAGTTTCTTCTTCGCTTCGTCATACACACAAATACCCAGAGTTAGGGGTATAATCATAGGATTCAAAGGGTTAAACTTGGTTTTCAGAAGTAATCTGTGAGAGATGTGAGCATTAAAAAACCCAACCGGTATTGGCAGAGATTCTAACTGATCAAACGCAGGTTTTTTCCCTCTACTCTATTACCATTTGCTGATCTGAGAGTCATCGGGTCTCTGTAGGAAAAAAAAAAGAGGACGGTCCTCCTCGAGATAACTTTTTGTTGTGATTTGGTGGTAACCAGATGAACTGATAAACACAGGATCCACAAAGCTCAACATGTGCCCCGGATTATCTCGGTGTCCTTAAATCAATTATGTAAACACCATATCCCAGCTGTGCTCGCCGTGTGTCGTGACAATCCCGGCGTGGAACGTATCATTTCAAGACGGTAACGGCGGCCCCTGTAATCGACAGTGACTGCTGCTGGACCCGATCTCCAACACACCCAACGATAATGTACATCATGATATTTAATGCGCGACCCCCACCCTGTTTCCATCTGCGCCTTTGGGTGTGAAACCTCTCTGCTAATAACAATAGTATTCACAGTCTGCTGCGGTGATGCATGCAAGCCTTACTCATCTGATCCGGTAAAAGCAATAAACTCGACGCGATGATCTGCATGACCGCACAAGAAATGCATTCGGACTATTCATATGAAATCACTCTCTCAAACAGCGAATCCTCTTGTTGTTTTTCTTTTGTGTTTTTCAACATGCTGATTGCTCACTGGTGTGATGTTTGTGCACTGTCTTTACCAGAAAGCTCACCTGTCAATCAAATAACAGCAGTTCTCTGGGCTTCTGATGATCAACTTTTAAAGGTCATCCTTTCGGCCCAGTCGATCCTTCCGGGCTGCCGGAAGATTCCACATCTGAGGGGTGGTCCTCTGCTGCTTTTTCTTAATCTAAATAATAACTTTGATCCTCCATTTGTCAGAACACAGTAACAACTTAAAACATGAAGTCTTTCTCCGTGTTTCCCATCATGGGGGCCTCCATACGAAAAATGAAGACCCACTTCATGGAGATAAAGGGCTTTTTCTTAACAAACACTAAAATAGAGCTGAAAGTGAAAAAAACATACATAGTAATGAATATTACTGTATATTCAATCTATTTAAAGAGATAACCCTTAAATAACCCTGAAATCTTTAAAGGGTCATGCGGTAATCACTGAGATTGTGGTTCTCAAACCTTTTCAATAATGTTCCCATTTTTATAGATTTTTCAGTCAAGTTCCTCTCATCGGCACAGAATTTTAAAAATTTAGATTTTGGTTGGAAAAAAACGAACAGCTTTATATTGATAATTCAGCGCTGAACCATCAGTGTCTGTCTTTCATCAGATAACACACGTGGTACTGGACACTTACTGATAAAATAACCTGCTATTCAGGTTTAAATTATGTCGCATCGCGAAGAATCCTCCCAAAGAGACGGAGATAAGGGTGAGTCGAAGAATCGTTAATCGTTATCTTACTTTCTCTCGTGTTCCTCTTTGATCATGAGAACAAATGTTGGACCTATGATCAAAACTGTTTGATGTAAACTGTATTGCATTTAATTAAGCGGTAACATGAAAACGAAAAAAAATAGGAACAACGGGAACAAATACTTTTGAATTACTAGACTATAAGAGGGTCCACTATAATCTAGAGCTCAGATTCAGCCACCGAACTTCATTCGGGTTTGGTTGCGGCCACCGAGGCTGGTGGAGACTCCACCACCACAGTTGGACGTTCAGTTGCGGACATCACAATGTTGTTCCTTTGATTCCTTTTATGTTCCTTTGGACGTGGCGCTGGAGGCTCAGTTTCAGGAGTTCCTTTGATTTCATTGATGCTCACTTGGGGCCGGAGTTGGGGAGTCAGGGGGCTGAACAGAGAGGCTGCAGTGGAAGGAGCAGGGAAAAAACTTCTACAGAGTGTTTGAGAGATACTCCGAGAGTTTCTTGAACTTTTCGATAGATTTAGAGGCTGGCAATAACCCAGACATTATTATAGAAATGTGCTTACGTTTTTTCTAAACCTCGGGTATATTTGTTCCTTGGCGGAGGTTTGCTCTCTCTGATCGCGTTCTCTAGTTATCATCGGGTCGCTTTTAGAAAAACGTGTTTTCACACTTGTCAAACATTTAACTGGAATGGCGTCCAGATTTTCAGAAGGTTCAGACGACTGTTTTTCCCCAACGGACCAAACAGACGTCACCAGAGATTCATACCACAGAGACATTTACAGTAAGAGAGTCAGTCAATAAGCAATTCTTACCAGAACTCAGTTTCATTCCTTTACTTCATGTCAACTCTGTGAATTGACACGTGAAACTTTGTCTACAGTATTTTTGGAAAAAACATAATCATCGCCTACTAACAGTCTGAAGGTCTTAAAAGAACAAAGAGGTTGTAGTCTAAGAGGCTTCGGAAAAAAAATTCAGGAGGCTCTGGCTTAAAAAATAAATTAACAAATAAATAAATGTAAAAATAAAAATAAAAAATAAAAAATAATAATTGCTGGCCACTTTTATTTAATCCCAACTTTTCTCTCGTTGTTGTTGATAAGATATACATTATTTGATAAGGTTCGAAGTTTGTTTTCCAAAGGACCCACCTGGTCTATCAGCGTGTCTTCAACGGTGGAATTATTAACCCCATTAGCCAACTAAACTCTAAACACAAGCATTTCCCGTACATAACATACCATAACAATATGCAATATGCAAACAAATATGCACCAAATTTGGACCAAATCGGACCCACGGTTGAGAAATTAAGACCCCAAACCTTTTTCAGATAAATCTCCACCTAGTGTCAGAAATATTCAACCGAACAATCCCAAAGTCAATGCAGTTCCTCCTCGTACCGAAGTTTACGAAGGTATACAATTTGAAAATGACACATGAAACATTTTTCAAGTTACCACGCTAACATGAAGGATCCGCGGCGGCGGACGCGTTCCCACCTGTCACTTTCATTCAATCACTATAAATGAGATTATTTTGTACAGTTAATCTTTTCACATCTATAACAAATGATTTTGTCCTCTCGGGCTTCTGTTCATTGATACTGGTAGCATGTTTCTATACATTCCATTTGGGGAACTTGGGTCCTGATCCACGCCAACAGATTGGTGTTCTATTGGGTGGAGAGACCCCAGTGGCACCGACCATGCCAGCATAACCGCCTCTCACGTGAACAAGCAGCTGATATTTACTGGAGGTGAGCGCTTGTTTCTGCATGTGCTCGGTTACATGTGAATAAATGTGTGTTTCTGAGAGCTTAGTTATCAGGTTGTGTGATCACGGCTCAGAATCAACATCAGAGGAAGGAGATAAGATCCAAGATCCACTGATGCAATAACCGCCTCTGATAATCTGCCAGTCCCATTCAAGTTATGATCCGCTCAAGAAATACAAAAACAATCTAGTGTGATTTCAAATAGTCTGAATAAAAACGTGATAATGGCATTCTGAACACAAGCATGAAGTTTAAAGAAGAAAAATGATAGCTATCATTATATACATCTTACGTCTTTGATAACATCAAATGAGAATCTTACTTCCTGTTTGGTTTTATATCATCTTAAGAATTAGGAACCACTTTGCAGGAAAGTGTTTAAAGGTTTTACTTGCTCGGATGTTTACTCACAACAACTACAACAATAATACAACCCTCTACTGTGTGTGCGTGACTGACGGTCGAACCCTGTGGTCTTGAACCATCAAACTACCTGTTGACCTGCCACTCCCAGGTACCTGGAACCAGGTAAGTGGCAGCAGGCTAAGAAGGGCATTTCAGAAGTCCCTCTCCCCAGCAATGCTCTCCAGCTCATTTCTGGGGTGATGCTGAGGCATTCCCAGGCTAGAGGAGATGTATCGTACGAAAGCTCACCTCCATGGACACGGCTTCATCCAAATTCATGCAGGTTTGTCCCCAAATGTGATTTATTTTTCATTTTTTGTATATAACAGGTGTTTGGCGTCCTGCTACTATTGGCTTTGAACCGTAAACACAGTCACAGGAAGAACACACACCAGACACACATTTTTAACTTAGTCAAAGAGCTAGTTCATCATCACCTAAGATCCTGACAACAACTGAGGCAAACCCCAAAGACTTCAGAAAGCAAGCAGATTGGTATGCAGCATTCGAGACGACGTAGAAGCTGAAATGGTTCAAACTGACCTGGAACATAACGGTACGGTTAACTAATGTCGGTTGCTGGATATGTGTCTGAGGCCTGAATGTATTTCCTCGGGTTATTGTCACATTCCTCCGAGTCTCGGGCCAACAGAATCTGTGGTCGGTCGCACGAACAGTTTTATTGTGGGAGAGTATGTGAGAGGGCCATTGAAGTGATTGATATCATCGACGCGCAGTGCTGCGGAGTGTGTGTGTGTGTGTGTGTGTGTGTGGGTGTGTGTGTGTGTGTGAGGTGCCTCGTTCCTTGCTGTGCTTTGTGTAAAGGACACATGTTTGATAGATTACTTGATTTGGACCACAGACATTTGCGTGTGGCAGACACAGATCAGAACTCTTTCAAATAACATCACCAGTACTTTTGCCAGCAGCACATTTGTGTGTGGGTGTGTGTGTGTGAGTGAATATGGGTGGGTGGGTAGATGGGTGGAACAGAACAAAAGGGTTGATGCGTGACAGAATGATTTAGGGACAAAGTTATGAGGAATTCGTAATCATGTGCCTGTGTATGAGTGTTTGTGTGTGTGTGTTTGTGTGTGTGCGTGTGTTTGTGTGTGTGTGTGTGTGTGTGTTTGTGGTCGTGTGTGTTTGTGTGTCTTCTCATTCTTAAGGAATCTAATCATTGACACTAAATAGATAGAGCCTCAGTGTCTGTGCTGAGTTCAGGTAATTATTCGGGTTACACTGCTGCTGCAACAACTTCTATGCTCTCATCCCTGACAGTCAGGGTATTTCCCCGAAAAGCACCCCATCCCCTGCGTTGTACAAGTGATTCACCTGATGAACTCTTGAATTATGGTTGAGTTATCTCCCAAAAATTGTGTTTTTCATTAGAAACACCCTCCCCTAGTGTGCAAAGCACAGTATGAACTAGAACTATGAAGTAAATTATGATCTAAACAAGATGGATCTCCTTGAGTCGATTCATAGTCACCTAATTTGGACTAAACCTGGCCAGCAGTTGCAAAGTTCTAGCCGATAAACATTGTCCTTCTCCCCCCTGTGAGAAAATACGAACTCAGAAAGTTAAACTCGCTCCTCGTGTCGATTCATATTCACTGAATTTGGACTAAATGCGACCAATGGTTGAGAAATGATGGCCAAAAAAACTTTTGGAGATAAAGCTCCCCCTAGGGTAAAAAATTAACCACTTACCTTTCCAAAATGAATTCAGTCTCTGTGGGTACGTAACTTGAAAAAGATCCATGAAATACTTTCGGGGTTATAAATCGGTTCAATAATTCCTACACATTGTTGTACACATAAATATAAATGCACATATGACTAAAAGAAACTTGTAGAAGAACGCATCAATCAGCCATAACACTAAAACCACCTACCGACTATTGTGTGGGTCTCCTTGTTGCTCTGTAATGCACAGATCTGTGACATGGCGCCTTTCTATCGGAACCACCTTTCACCATTTCAGCAATTTTTTGTTTCTGTGAGATAAGACAGCACAGGCTCGCCTTCACTCCCCATGGGCATCGATGAACCATGGCACCCATTATGCTGTGGTGTCACCCTCTGTCATTCCCTAGACAATCTATCATGTACTAAAGATTGAAGACCGGTGTGCTCAAGTCATCCAGTCATCATAATTTGGCCCTCGTCAAAGTCGCTCAGAGCCTTACATCAGTCCATCTTCCGTGCGTCCAACACATGAAGTTCAGGACTAAATCAGCTACCAAATATAAGTCACCCACTGAAAGGTGCCATTATAATCACATAATCATTGTTACTCGACCTGAAGTGTCGTGGAGAAGATCTAGGGGATGGCGACGCTTTAGACATGCTCCTTAACCTCTGCATACAATTTTCTACAATTCTGTTAAATAACAGAGAAGTGACCCACAAATGGCCACTGGATGATGCAAGTAATTGGTATTTGTATACATTCAAAATATACAAGGAAAAAATCCAGTTTCGAGGACGACAATGAACCAGACATGGCAAAGTGTGTAGACACGCTTGAAAAACCAACGCCATTAAGGAAACTCACGATGCTAGCCCAGTAACTAGCCAGAGGGCCACTATGGATGAACTCATGACTGATATTAGCAGAGATTGGCGCTACTCTGAACGTAGTTCCAAAGACGTATCAACATTTAAATCAGATACAACGGAACTCAAAAACAGCGTAAATGCTATACAGACACGGCTCGAAGAGGCGGAAAGCCGCTTCTCTAACATGAAGGACCTCACTGCTAACTTGGCTAATAAATACAAGGGGCTAGCTTAATGAGTGGAGCAACTTTGGAATTGAGTTGATGACCAGGAAAACGTAAAAACAGACTGGTAATTTAATGTTATTTTTTTCAGGGATATCATTTTTTTAAATGTTTTTATATGAAGGCAGGATTATGGCGTTGAGGTGTTGTGGTGGGTTAAGGCACGGTAAAGAACGGGAGACGTGCAAGTATAGATTCTGCAGTTACGTGTGACGGTTACGTAAACTTAGTGTCATGGAACATCAACGGCTGTAATACAGCAGTTAAAAGGAAAAAGGAGCTCACCCATCTTGAATCTAAAAACACAGATGTGTCCCTTTTGCAAGAAATACATCTCAGAAATGAAGAGGGAGTTCTGAAGTCGAGACGTGATTGGGTTGGGAATGTATTCCATGATTCAGTATCTAGAAAGGGTTGTTGGAAACCTCCATTATTTTTATTATAACAACAATTTAAGGACAATACCGAACGCATCAAATGTTTAGAGGCAGAGGAGGTAGAGGAAATATGGATGGTCAAATTATTTACGGGAGAGATTTCAATCAGACGTTGGACGAGTACTTGGACCGCAGTTCTACTAAAACAGGCCTGAGTCCCAGAGGCAGGACAGTAAAAAATGCTCTCACAGAGGAAATAGGTTTAGTAGATATTTGGAAACCCGAATGAGAGGAAATACACTTTCTACTCTCATTTCCCATAGGACAAACTCTTGTATAGATTATTTTTTATTCTCCTGTTCTGTTGTTAAATCGGTCAAAGATTGTAATATTGGAGTAATAGCTCTAACAGATCTGGTAGAGTTACACATAGATTTACAGGCCGAAACACAAAATAGGGGAAGATGGAGATTTAATACACGTTGATTACAAGCTGAAGATTTCAGTTAAAGACCAGGGGAGGACATTCAATCATTTTTAGATTTAAATAACGGGACAACGGAAAGGTTATCTCACGTTTGAGATGCACTCAAGGAATCTATTAGAGGTAGATGTATAGCTCATAGCTCATGGCAGAAAAAACAGAAAGCAGCAGAGAATACATCTATTAGAAAAGGAAATTGCTCTTAGTCCTCTCCATCTAGCAAAACAATATTAAGAGGATCGATTTAGAAAAACCAGAGCAGAGCACTTGAATACAAAGCAAGTTTTTTACGAGATACACGTTCTCGCTCGTATCGGGAAAAATCTGTAATAAGAGCAAATAAAACGCTCGTAAAGCAAGGCGCATTTTTGTTGAAGAATCTTTGCTCGTAAATCAAAATACTCTTAAAGCGAGACACTCGTAAACCGAGGTACCACTGTATTTCAATTTTTTGGAATATACAGATAGACCCAACGGGGTTCCAGTCTCAGTCCACTTCTGTTCACAATCCGTCTCGAACCGTTAGCCGCACTAATCAGCGAGGTGTCATGAATGAAGGGCCTCATAGGAGGTGGCAGGAAACTGGGAATTATCTCTATATGCAGATGACATCTTGGTTCTAACTCAAGACCCGGCCAGCTCTACATCCCTGCTGCTAAAAGTTATAGAAGCATATTCCAATATAACTGGTTACAAAATCAATTTGCACAAATCTCTTTTGTTTTGAATCCACACATTGAATATAGATGTGTTTTAAAAGGAACGACATATTTTGGGGTAGAACTGAACCCAGATACAGGAGAAATTGTGAACACTAATTTGGAAACACTATTAAATAAGATCAAAACCAATTTGGAGAATTGGGTTAAGTTGCGTTTGTGAACACAATAAAGAATGTCATTTCCCCACAGATAAATTACCTCATTGGAATGATACCAATAAGTATTCCACAACAACTACTACTAAGATATAAATATATGATAAAAACTTTTCTCTGGGATGTAAGAAAGCCTAGAAATAATATGAATAAACTCTGTCAGCCAAAGATAACCGGAAGCCTCTCATTACCAAACACAAAATATTATAGCATTTCTTTTGAAATGGCTAATCTGGCCAAACACTGAAATGGAACAAATTCTCAATTAGATAGATGGAACAGGAACTTACATCTCCTTTTAAACCTATCAAAGTTCTGGCGCAGATATATAAAAGAAAAAAGAAAATAGTATGGATCTAATTCTAGCATGTTTAAAAACAGCTTGGCAAGAAATGCATAAAAGATGTAAGACCTCACATAATAGTCCAAGATATGCATCCATTTGGCACAAGTCCAAAATAAGAATAGGTGAACATTTACTTTACTGTGCTCAGTGGTTAAGAATATTAGATGGCCCATTGGAACTTCCTGTCATGCAACAGAATGAGAGAAAATATAATTTTGGAGGGACATGGTTATTTTGGAAATACTTTCAGATGAAACACTGTGTTAAAGGTAAAATTCACTTCAACTACACTCTACTCTACTCTACTCTAACTACATCTGCCATCCATGTGTCATAAAGCATCAGTGTGGTATGGAATGTGTCCGTGGGTTAATAACAACGGTTGTAAAAAATCTGAAGATGGTTTGGGAAAAACTACTTAAGTTGTACTTTCACTGAAAAAACGTGGGATTGGATTCTCTCCAACAATTGGAAACATCTTCGGGAAACCAGAGGTAAATTTATCCAATATAAAATACTTCATAGATATAGTTACACCCCCACAGGACTCAATTAAATGGGATTAATTAAAGACGATTTATGCTGGAAATGTAAAACAGAACAAGGAACATACTTTCACGCTTGACGGGAATGTCCCCTGGGTTTTTCTGTTATAGTGTGACGTTCTGTAATAAATGGGCGATGGGTTCGAAAGCGAACGGCCCAGATCACCAAACGTGTGTCTACTTGAAGAAACAAATCTGAAATACCACAGATGAATAAATCTGAACAGAACGTTAATAAGTGGGTTGATAACCTGCGCTCAATTGATCCTCAGGAGTTGGAAGCAGTCCCAAACTCTAGCTCTGAGAATGTGGAGGGAACAAACGATGGGAACGGCTGCATGTGAAAAGATGCCGGGACAATTAAATAATAAAAATTATAGTGTTTGAGAACAATGGGACAGCTTTGGTGGATATGAGTCAAGAGAAAGAAAAAAATCTGAATGGTTTTGTACTGTACGTCTGATTTTTGCCATCATGTGGTGAGCTGTGGTTGTCGGCTCACCACATGAATCCTGAAAAAAAATAGTTTTATTTCAATATCTGTTTTGTTACCTGCTTGTTTTGTTCTGTTTTTGTTACGAGAAAATCAATAAAATACTTGATTATGAAAAGAAAATGTTAGTCTGATTTCACCAGTCAGTGGTCATAATGTTATGGCTGACTGATTTATGTCTCTTATTCCCCAAAAGGGCTCAGCTGGTCTGCTGTTGTCCAAAAAGGCTGAACAAACAAGAAAAAAGGCTCTTCCAATCTCCTTTAAACCTTCAGACGGTAAAATTTACCATAATGTTTTTATCGTTTTCCGTTCAATGTGATGATTTTTACAATTTTGTAAATTTGCAACACCAGGGGGAGCTTTATCTCCAAAAGTATTTAGGCCATAATTTTCTCAAGCGTTGGTCTGATTATGTCTAAATTAGGTGGTAATGAATCGACTCATTCAAAACAGAAACATAAGTTGTATATACGTTTGTGTTTTACTCTTGTAGTTCAAATTTCACTCACTAGGGGGACTTTTTTTTTTCCTCTACAAAAAACACATTTTCATACATAACTTCCTAACGGTTACTCCAATTTAGTCAAAATTTGGTAAATACGAATCGACTCAAGAAGATCTATCTTATAAATATCATATTTTGAACCCTAGAGGGAGAATTCTCACAAAAATAATGATTTCCAGACATAACTCAAAAACTCTTTCAGGTATCATTTTCAAACTTTTTACTCACATAGACCTCAATGCCACAAAGAGCTGGACTGATTTGGGGGAAGGTTGGGTGAATATTCCTGACACTAGGGGAGTTTTAGGCCATTATGTCTCAACTTTTGGTCCGTTTCAGTCCAAGCTTGGTTCATATGAATCGGCTGGAGAAGATCTAGCATGTAAACCTGATATTTTACCCTCATAGTTCATGTTTTTCTGACCAGCCAGAGTTTTTTCTGAGACATTTGTGGACATAACTTCCTTACCGTTGGTGTATGTGAATCAACTCGAGGAGATCTATCTTGTTTGTGCCACATTGAATGCGCTCAGGGGGCCTGTAAGTTTTAATGAAAAAGTACTGTGGACATAACTTCACATCTAATATGAGGAGTTCAGTCGGCGGGGGTGGGGGTGGGGTTTTTGCTTATACAATGCAGAGGACTGGGGAATTTCGGGGAATAATAATAATAATAATTCTTACTGTATTTATCAAATGCTACACAGTACACTGCGTTAAATTTATCCTGTGAACCACCCGAGAGCTGAGGGTTCAGGGTCTTGCTCAAGGACCCTAGGCATGCTGGATCAGGGGCTGGGTTCAAACCCTGGTCTTCCAGGCTGTGCTTGTTTGTTTGAGCTGTGCTGTACTTCCTTCCTACTTTAGCTCTTGTCAAGCATGTTAAATAATCAGGTTTCTTCACCTTGATGAGATGTAGTGGAGTGAAACGTTACCAATGTGAGGTCATGACTGTATTTGTCATATTTTACTCTAATAGTTTATATTTTATTCACTATCGTATGCTTCTTCTTTTTTTTTTTTACTCCTAGCTAATTTGAGCCGTTCACTCAGGGGGATTATTTGTACAACGCAGGGAATTGGGGGTGTTTCGGGGGGTATTCCTTTGCTGTCGGGGAGGACAGAATAGGTCTATTTATGAAGGCACACATAAGTTTTGTCATCTTTGAGTCACTTTCTAGGACAGAGCCGTAGTGATAAAGAGTAAAAAGGGTTCACAAAAGTCTCCTGATGGGTGAATTTAAGGCTTCAAGCCTCCAGCTGATGGTTTTTGTCGTGACAACCTCAGTCTCCTCCTCTCCGTCGGACAGCATTGGGGAAAGTCCTAATGAGTTTCCAAAGCCAGAGACACTATATCACTTACACACAAAGAGACGGACACACACTCGCCCACACACTTTGCTGTCTGCAGAGCCAGAGAGTGAACGGGATTTATAGCTATTGTGATAACCTGGGAGTCCAGCCGTGGTCGAATGTGGCTGACATTAGTCTCTTTTAATAAGGCCTGATTTAAAGTGGAACTCCTGGAGGAGTTACACACATGCACTCACACTTAATCTTGGAATGGTTATCTCGCTTGCCATTCTCCTCGTTCCCCCGCACTTTTCACAGTTTCACCTCATATGCTCTGGGTGTGCGAGTGCAGGGACGAGACAGAGGTATTTATGAGGATCATTTAAAATCATCTGTCTCCAGTTGCTTGCAAACCGTGGCATCTCTGCTGAGATACGAATGTGTGCGAGCATGTGTGTGCCTGTGTGTAACTTTACTGTTACGTCCCAGGGGGATCAGGTCTCTGTATATCTAAACTAAGCAGGCAGCCATGACAAACATTAGGCTATTGAATTATGACTTGTCTGCTAGCTGCGGAGTGTGTAGCTGCCGCACATGTGTGCGTAAGTGTGTTCTGTGCGTGGTTCTGTGAAAATATTATTTTAGGTAAAGTCGATCCAAGGGTTTAATAGACAGCGCCTAGTGCAGTGTAATACCACCTGATCCCCATTTGGAATCTCATATAAAAAAAAAAAAAATCATCTGAAAGTAATACTGTCAGTGGCAGCAGGAGCAGGGCTGTAGCTAGGAAATGTAGGGCCCTGTGCAACAGGAGACTCTGGCACCAAACCGACTGTAATGACTATCCCAACCTTTATGAAACGGCTTTAACCCTTTAAAGTCCTGCTCAAATGTTTGGTTAAGCCCATTTTGAGTCACTATTTCTATTTGAAACAAAGTTTATTTTATGACTCAGTGGCAAAGAGTAAGGGGCCAAGGGGTGGAGCCCTGAGGGACACCCTATGTCAAAGAAAAAACAGGGAAAAAAAAAAACAGAACTAGACCTACACTTTGAGATTTGATCCAAATGTAAAGTGCATTATAAATTAAATGTATTATTATTATTATTATTATATGCTGTCTTCAAAGACATTGAGTCTATTTTACCGAAACACACCTCAGATTTAACTCCCCCTAGTGATAGGAACCACTAGATTGATATAAGATATATACGAGAAAGATCTCCTCGAGGCGATTCTTATACACTGAATCATCAGACCGATGTTATGAAAGTTATGTCTTAAAAGCAGTTTTTTGTTTTTATGTTAAAAGCTCCCCATGGTGTGGTATTAGAGAACAACTACGACACATAAAGAAAATATCTCTTCAAGTTCATTCATGTGGACTAAATACTGGTGATTGAATTATGAACTAATAGAGCAAAATATAATACAAGATAAGTCTCTTCGAGTCATCTTCATATGCACCAAATTGGGACTTGATCGGACCGACAGTCGAGAAATAATGGGCCGTAATTATTTGAAGATAAAGCTCCCCCTAGTGTCGGAAATATGCAACGGACCTTTCCCAAAATCAATCCAGTTCTCTCTCGCACTAAGGGGAATGAGGATTTTAAATTTGGAAGTGATCCATGAAGTAGTTTCATGATATAGTTTCTATATCATGAAAACAGTGTTTATTTGGATATATATATATATATATATATATGCAAATGGTTAATATGGTTAATATATAACCTAAGTATAGGAAATGATCCGTAACAAATAGAAAACTGATCCTTTTTTCTTTTTAGTTATATTAAGTCACAAGACTTATTATCAATCAGTCATGATAATTTTACTGAGACTTTTTGATAAATTAAAAAAAAAAAAAAAAAAAAAAAATTACAAATTTTAGCTTGGACTTTCTCCACAGAAAATGTCTAAAACAGAACCACTGATGCTACAGTATGAACTGAGATAAAGTGATATGTGATCTCTATTTGACTCTTGCATTGAGTTAATTAAGATTAAACATTAGAACGCTAACATGCTAAAACAAGAAAGTCAAGTGTTATTCATTCAGCTGTTAGTGAATTTGTACTTTGAACCACAGAGATGAAACCAAAGGGTGAATAAATGTGTCATGTCATGTTAGACAGCATTATTTGACTTGATCTAAATGTGCAGCAGCATCTCCACAAATAATCATGGGAGCCCATTGTTGGGTGTGTGGCTCCTGCATGTGGCACTGATTAGATCCTGATCCATACATGCTGAGGACTTGGGTGAGGTTTTGACTCACGTAGCACAAATCTAACCACACAACACATGACATCATGGGATGAAAAAGTGGTTGATGGTAAACAGACAACTACGTCCTTCTAAATTAAATCAGAAATTGTGTTAAATAGAAAATGTCTTATGACATCTGTCAGGCATTAAGACCTATCATTGGACTCAAATAGCTTTTTTATTCAGACATGCTAACTGCATGACGTAGGGATCGCTATGTTTACGGTTTGGCTTGTCAGTCCACTTAACCAAGACCAAGATAATCCTCAAAGAACATGTGCCAGATGTTAAAGATAATAGTTTTTAAGATGACACAAAGTCCAAGGAAAACAATTCCCCAAACTTTTAATTGTCTTTTCGGTCTCCCCCTCTCCAGCTGCTCCCTTCACTCCCATTCGGTGATTTAGATGCAGCGTGAAAGAATCACGATCAGTGTCTCGCAAGCCTTCTTAATGGTGACACATTATAGGCCGGCATATTACACTGACCTCATCCAAAGTTATAAAAGAGTCATCGTTATCATCTCCGCTGATATACACAGAGTGTAGTTTGCACGCCCGCCGGGCTTCACAACTCCTGTAAAAATAATTAAAGTCTGTGTGAATCGGACAAATCATATGTTTTTTTGTGAAGTCATTAGGGCAGTTGTACCTGGCAGAGACACTGAGCTGAGATATAGGTGGTGGTGGTGGTGGTGGGGGGGGGCACATACTGAACATATCCTGGAATAGATAAAGGAAACAATGTCTTAATGATTGGCATGTGTTTTATTACCTCTCCAAACCAAGGCTATTCAGCGAGGGACGAAACGGGCCTCATCATGAACACGTTACCAGGAAGGGGTCGTTCTTTTACGGCGCTTTAGTTTCAGTATTAGCGCCAGGGCGACTTTACCTCTAAAGCCCTTTTTCACGCGGGGGTTGTGCAAACGGGCAGCAACAAAGATCTTTTGGTTCTTCGTGTAAAAGAGGCCTGATGTGTTGGTGTCTGAGGTTGTGTTAACACTTCACAGTTTGTTCCAGTGAAAACAAACCGCCACAACTGGCCTGTTATTATACCTGAAGAAGTGGACCAAGAGTGGAACAGATGGGTCGGAGTCCGTTGTAAAACTGTTGAAAGCCGTGACCCTAAAAATCAAATAATTTGCCATCATTTGCTCGAAACAGAGACATTCCTGGCACCGATTTGACTCCTTTATACATTTTTACTGAGTCCGCAGCCAGAACAAATAAAGACACAAATAATGAACACATTTAGTCCAGCGCACAGCATCATGAACCTGGATAAGAACATACTCCTGCCAATTATCTGAGATCTCTGCTTTGGTCTGGACCGAACCCAGCTGCAAGTGTGAACGCAACCCAGTATGGATCAAGCAGCGTTCTGACGGTGAGTTACAACTGGCATATGCCGTCGTCCTTGAGAGCGAGGGTATAACTCCAACGCAATCCCTCCGATTGAACTCCTCTAATGTTTTCGTTATTAATTGTTATGTCTGAAAAACAGTGATTTTGAAAAATTAGAAATAAGAGCTCCCCCTATTGGAGCCGACTGCGGGGCGACGGTGGCTCGGTTGGTAGAGCGGTTGTCCACTTATCTGAAGGTCGGTGGTTCGATCCCCCGCCGCTGCGGTCCACGTGTTGAAGTGTCCTTGAGCAAGATACTGAACCCCAAGTTGCTCCCAATGGCTGTTCCATTGGTGTATGAATGATGGCGTGAATGGTTCCTGCTCCTGATGAACATATGGCGCCTTGCATGGCGGCCTCTGTCATCACTGTTTGTGAGAATGGGTGAATGATGGCTCACATTGTAAAAGCTCTGAGTGGACTAGAAAAGCACTATATAAGTACAGTCATTTCATCATTCCCTCCCGAGCAAAATATGAACTATTAGACTAAAATATGATGAAAGATAGATCTCCTCAAGTCAATTCAAAATTTACTCCCGACCAATCCTAAAATCAATTCCAGTTCTTCCTCACACTAAGGTGTATGGATATATAAAATTTGAAAAGGATCCATTGAACAGTTTTTTGAGTTATCACGTTATGATGACCAATATACGACGGTGGGGGCGATAACGGTTCTTTTAATATCCCGGAATATATAAATAGCAAAAAATTGCTGTCCTTCAATGGTTTTTCTTCTTTCTTGTATTATCAGCTACATGCTTATTTTCAAGCGCCTCTCCGGTTGTGTGACACACACACACACAAAAAAGGCTTCACTCCCCATTGCTTCTTTCTATCTATCTCTTATACAGATGTCCAATTCATATCTGTTACTACCTCTGCTACCATCTCAGAGGCAGAACAACACAGAACACCCAATTATCCCATCTTAGCTTTTATGCGGAATAGCAGGGCGGAATAAAGTTGCTCGACTCCCCCCATTCAACAAGCTATGCAAAATCTTGTGTTGGAGAACAGAAACTATGGGATGGTTTGGTGGAGGAGCTCCTGTCCCGAATGAAGAAGCTCTGGTTTATAAAGGTTTGGATAACGTGAGGTAAAGATACTGCATGAAACTGGCAGCTGAGTTTTTATGCCATCATCTATATTTTGGCCAAAGTACCAGAGTGTTGTGAAAGGGTAGCGGTCCAGAAGATGATTCTCTAGACGTACCAGTTGACCAACAGCTAATCACTCAACTACGGCTCACAGCATTACAGTGACCACATGAAGGATATTGTGCTTAGCTTATATAAGTAGCAGAACATTTTGGTGTGTCAGGTTGGGAGGCTCAGACATCTGAAAAGAGGTTGGAATTTTTAACCGTCAAGGGAAAAATTGAAGAAGTTGGCGACTTTCGACTGTAAATCCAGTCCAGCTGGCTGTGCGAGCGGGGCCACAATCAGACTGGCTGGTTTCAAAGACCCGAAGTCCAAATATTTGTCATCTTGAAATCTCATGCAAAAGATATGTTAAACACTGTTTGTTCAATGGGAAGCTGCGAGTCAGTGCCATGACCATCAGTGACCAATTAATATGCACCTTTAGCCTGTCTAATGTCTGTAGGGAAGACCTGGAGGTACAGCCACAACATTATAACTACTGATAGGTGAACATTGATTGGATATATCAGACAACAAATTAACATTTTGTGAAAGTTGATGTGCTGGAAACGGGAAAGATGGATAGGGTTAAGGATCTGAGCGACTTTGACAAGGACAACATTATCATGGCTGGATGGGTGGGTTCTTGTTGGATGTTCCCAATCTGTGGTGGTTAGTACCTATCCAAGAGGTCTAAAGGAAAATAACGACGACAGGATCCTGGCTGACTGAGTCTCATTGATGAGCATAGGGTAACCCACAATTCCACCGAAGAAGAAAAGGTGTCAGAACACACCGAGCATGTCAGAGCCGTTTTTGCCGGCAGTATGGGGGACCTACGCAACATGATGCAGGTGGTGTTAATGTTATGGCTGATCGGATCAGAACATGTTGCTTTGTGGTAGATGGAGCCGTAACATGGACCCATAGGCAGAAGTTCAAACCAGTTTCATTCCTGAACTAGAACCATTGTTTCACTGAAGGCCCGTAATGGCTGCCCTCACAGGTAAAAGGTGATCCAGGACCCTGAACACATTTTAATCCTCAACTGTGGGCTGTGCTGAAAAAAACGTATTATTTATGACATAATGAGTTATATAAGACAGGAATCGGCCTGAAACATCTTAGCTGGCTGAAACGGCGTTGGCCTCCACTGGAGGTGAGGTAAATGTCTGCTCAGTCCAGACAGAGTTTATCAGACGACTCATAACTCCCACAGTAGTTAGTGCTGCATTACTCTGCAATCCTGACAAACACACCGGACAAATCAGGCTAAACACAGGTTAGCGAGAAGAGTTATCGGATGAATTACTGCAACATTCAAGAATTAGAACCTGCAGATGAAGTCAGAGAGAAGAGAACGTCGTCTCCCAGTTTTGAGCGGATGTTCTCGGTCTTCCCTCCGGATCACTTCAACTGGTTGGCAGAAGATAACAGAGCAAAAAACGCTACGACCTTCAGAATCCAGCAGCTCTTTACTTGGACCGGATGCTGTGATTTAGCTTTCAAACCTTTCCAGAAAGTTGAAGAACATAAGAAGAACCGACAGACTCCTTAGGCTTGAAAGACTTTTTAAAAATGCGAGTCCAATATGCAGATGATGAACCAAGTAATCTGTATTATATGCAAACGCCAGGGCGGCACGGCGGCGCGGTGAGTAGCGCTGCTGCCGATAACCCGGTTAGAATCCACCTCTGCCGTTCTCTCCGTGTGGAGTTGCATGTTCTCTCTGTGTCCGCGTGGGTTCTGTCCGGGTTCTCCGGTTGCCTTTCCCGGTCCAAAAAACATGAAAGGTGGGTGAGATGGCCTCTCTGCGAATCTCAGCTGGGATAGGCTCCAGCCCCCATGACCCTGAACAGGATAAAATGCTACCCAGTCCCAAAGATGAAGTGGAAACTTTACAAACAACAAATCTGATTTCCTTGTGTGACATTAATATTTCTACAATTGCTGACTACTAGCGTAAGAGGATTTTCTCACCAGAGTGGCAACATGTCCCCCTGAAATGGTCCTGCACTGAAACTATGAGGAGGCGTAGTGAGGAACAAGGAGGAGGAAGAGGTACGGAGGTGCGAGGTTATGGAGAAGGAGGATCTCAGAGATAAGCGATAAAATGAAACAACACACTTGCAGCCGTATCGAGTTAAGGTGATGTACCTGCCGACTCTCACGCCATCTTGCTGTTCCGTAGCGTTTTTACTCTTATATACGTTATAAGATTATTACGCACCGAAAAAGTCGGGATATTATGGAACCGACATCGCTGCAGAACCATCGCGTTAACTTGAAAACTTAAAAAGTATTTCATGGATTATTTTCAAATGTTTTCACCACAAAGCATTTAAGTGCGAGGAAGAACTGGATTGATTTGGGTAAAGATTGGTCGTATTTTCTCAACCGCTGGTCCGATTTAGCCCAACTTTGATGAACATGAATGGACTTGAGGAGGTGTATCATGGATGGTATGGTGTACCGTACATATTTTCATATTTTTCTCAATGAAGGGGGAGAATTTTGGCTAAAAACACATTTTTTTCTGCCACAACTTCACATTTAAGTTCAATCGGGGATAATTTCCTGTTCAACGCTGGGGATTGGAGGCCTTTTTTAGCGATATAGGTCTACCCATGCTGTAGGGGATGACATCTGAGGCCAAGTCTAACGATTATTTTTTTCTTTCTTGGCAAATAGTAAGACTCATTTCTCAGAAAGAAGAATCTTTAGATGTAAGCTGCATTAATGAAATTATAACTTTTAATCTTTAAAACTATAACCAGCCACAGTCAACATCAGTTCATTCATTCATTTTCTGCTACCACTTATCCAGTACAGGCCACAGGGGACTGGAGCCTATCCCAGCTAACACTGGGCGGGTAGACAGAATACTTCCCGACATTATTCCAGTTGATCACCAAAACATGGAGACAAACAACATTCCACACCCACAGTCAGACGTTCACATGTGCAGATTGTTCTTGGACTCTGGGAAGAAGCCCGGTTACCCAAACAGAACCCACGCAGAAATGAGGGAGCTTCACGTGGAAAGGGTCCAGATCCTCAGGTGGATTTGAACCCAGAACCTTCTTGCTGCCGACCCCGGTCAGATTTTTTTTTTTTTACTTTTGATTGACTCTTGATAAGAAATAAACCAGCTGATGAGAGTTAAAGGCTAATCTAAGCTAACTCATTGTGATAGTTTACATTTTAAATTTCATTTCTACTTCCTGTTGAGATGCTGGGGAGCTGCTGCAGGCGAGTGGAACATTTATTCACTGGAGCTTTAGAACCACACATCATTTCTGTTCCTCGCTCACAAGATAAATACTTTCAATTCCAACGCTTTTAAAATTAAAAAACATCCCAGTTGAGATGAACCTAAATAAAACGTCCACATAGAAGTTCTTGTTGTCGTGGAATTTAACGTTAGCCCCCGAACCCGGACCGCAGGACGCCTGCTGCAGGAAACGCCATCAGACATGCTTTAATCACGGGTTGTCAAATATTGACAACAATTTGTCATGCCCCCTACGTTCCACATAGATGCCCCCCAGCATCATGCGTGCAAAGCTTCCCTCCCAGAAGACCCCTCTGACGGGGCTCATGTGAAACGGGACTTAAGTTTAGGTGCAACAACTTCACGGTTAGATGAAGCTAAATATTTGTCATCGCCTCTTAGGGATGGCGGTGTTTGATTTTCCACTCAACCTCTACCACCATCCACTCTCTCTCTCTCTCTCTCTCAACCTCTACCTCCATCCACTCTCTCTCTCTCTCTCTCTCTCAACCTCTACCTCCACTCTCTCTCTCTCTCAACCTCTACCTCCACTCTCTCTATCTCTCTCTCTTTCAACCTCCACTCAACCGCCACCTCTCTCTCTCCCAACCTCTACCTCCACTCTCTCTCTCTCTCTTTCTCTCAACCTCTACCTCCACTCTCTCTTCTCTCAACCTCTACCTCCACTCTCTCTCTCTCTCTCTCAACTTCTACCTCCACTCTCTTTCTCTCTCTCTCTCTCTCTCAACCTCCACTCAACCTCCACTCAACCGCCACCTCTCTCTCTCTCTCTCTCTCTCAACCTCTTCCTCCACTCTCTCTCTCAACCTCTACCTCCACTCTCTCTCTCTCTCTCTCTCTCTCTCAACCTCCACTCAACCTCCACCTCTCTCTCTCTCTTTCTCTCTCTCAACCTCTACCTCCACTCGCTCTCTCTCAACATCAACCTCCACTCTCTCTCTCTCTCTCAGTCAACCTCCACTCAATCTTTCTCTCTCTCTCTGTCTCTCTCTCTCTCTCTCTCTCTCTCAACCTCTACCTCCACTGTCTCTCTCTCTCAACCTCTACCTCCACTCTCTCTTTCTTTGTCTCTCTATCTCTCTCAAATAATGATGTGAGCAGGGATAAACTGGACTTGGACGTGAAAGCCCGGTCCGTCCGGCTGAGACGTATAAGAATCCAAAACTAATGGTAGGGTGCGTGATTACGGCCAAAGGATAATCCGATCCCCCCCAAATCGCCAGAGCTGAATAAGAACATCCCTGATTGAATCTCCTCAAATTAAATGTGAAGTCAGAAAACAGTGTTTTTTTCATTATAAACTCCCCCTAGTGAGTAAAATAGGAACTATTAGAGTAAAAACAAGATAAATCTCCTGAAATTGATTAATATGCAAGTTTATTACTCACATTAAATCGAGAGCAGACCCCCGCTGTGTTCCCAGACCCCCGCTGTGCTCCCAGGCGGCAATTGTTTATATGAAAAGTGCCCAGTCCCCTGCGTTGTACAAGCAATGCACTGGATTGATCACCTCAAATTATATGTTAGTGATGTCCAAAAAACAAATTTTTTTTCTACGACACCAAAAAAGAAAAAGCTGCACCTAGCCGGTAAAAAACAAAGTATTGGAGTAAAACATCACATTCATGAATCAAAATTTTTTTGGAGATAAAGCTCAGCAGTCTGGAACCGACCATTCTCAAAATCAATGCAGTTTTTCCTCGAACTAAGATCTGTGAAAAATTATCTATTAAACAGCTTTGGAGTTATCGCCTGAACACAAAGGATCTGCGGCGGCGGCCATGATGATCCCATAACACTTTTTTTTTATCGTACTTATATATTGATTTAATGAACTTTAAGGAGATTAAAGCTCATGTCCAGCTCATACTTCCATTAGATGTGAGGTCTCTCTCTCTTAACCCTGTTTGACCAAGAAAGCTGGTTTGAGCTCTAATGTACCACTCTGGAAGAATAATAATCGCGTGAGGGCATCAGATTCCTTTTCCTTGTGTGTGATGAAGATTTTCCTGAAGTCTTCTTTACTCACTGTCTTTATTGGACTCGTGTCTTTATCCCAGCAGAACTGGATTGGTGCATTGGTGCTTTCAGCATGTTTTCGTGAGCTGGGCTCAGATGGACGTCTGAGTTGATAATGGACGACTCCCATTAACATTGTTTTGGCCTTCATGCGTTCATCACACACCAGTTTGGGGATTGTTTGAACAAGTTGTGTTGCTGCTGTGTTGACATGACTCAAAATCACTCTTTACTCATTCTTGGTTAACATTACTCGCCCTAAATGTGAAATTCTTCCAAACAACAGATGATGATCGGCCTTGAGGGACAAACTCTCCACCATCTGCTCCTCCAGACATTTAATTTCCATTTCAATATCTGTGATCTCTTTTTAATAAGTGATGGTGTTTTAACATTAACACTACTCTTCCAGATTTCCCGCAGGAGGAATTTGTACAGTACGTGCGCTGCAGGGAACAGCTGTTGGTGGAAAAAACATTTTAAATGTCAGTATCGCTCATTCGTGATCGTGGAATGTGCTAAAGTCGCAACTGAGAATTTCTCATACACATCTAAAGTTCAAATTTGAACTTTTGTGCAGCCCGATAAAAAAAGTGGTGTTTTTATATTCATTGTGGGTCTTTGTGATCTAGACTGTGTATCAATCATGGACTATATTAAGTAATAGACAATGCTTCTGTGATATAGGGGACAGAAAATAACATAACGATAAATAAATAAATGCAGAAATGAATAAATTAGTTAATAAATGCAGAAATAAATAAATAAATTTTGGTCATTGAATGAAACGAATATTTGTGTATTTATTTAATCATATATATTTTTTGCCTTTATTTCTTCATGTCATCATTTTCATTCCATTTTTCTACATTTATTCATTAATATATGCATATATTTTTTAAATTTATTTAATTTTGTATTTCTACATTTTTCCATTTACTTTTTTCTGCATTTCTAAAATTATTTTTTTTCTACTTATTTCTTTATTTCATCGTTTACATATTCCTACATTTATACATTAATATATTCATATATGTTTTTAATGTATCTATTTTTGTATTTCTACATTTCTCCATTTACTTTTTTCTGCATTTCTTCTTCTTTTTCTTATTTCTGTATTTCATCATTTACCTATTCCTGTTGCCGTATGTTAATGAGGTGGGTGGGTCCAACCTCAGTCTAAAAGCAGGATTGGTTGGTTGTCAGGTGAAACGCCCTCGTGAAGGGAAAAAAGGAGCCTTTTACCCTTCGTGGCAAGAAAATGCCTGTTAGCCATCATCAAACTAGTCGCACTGGCTAACTGACTTTGAAGCCCCCGATTTAAAATATTTCTTTCCCTCCATCATGGTCGACTGGAGGCAGAGGTAACCGTTTGGAGGTGGCAGAACCTCAATTATCTCTTTGGCGATGGTAATGAATGAGATAATAAAGAATTGAGAAGTGGTTACAGATTCAGATTCCTCCTTGGAACCAGTGGAGTCGCCCCCCGGTGGCCATAAGACGCGTTACCGGGTCAAAAACAGCCGAGGGCCCGTATAACTACAGTTAGCACAGGTTTTATTTATCTGTTTCAGAAAATAAGATGAATTCTAATTAAAACATTATACAGAATAATGGCTGGGCCCTTAAGAATCTGCTAACTGCCAGCTAATGGAATCTTTTTTTGCTTGATTATAAAACATTAAGACCAGTCATTATATTCATTTTAATGTGACTTGTTGGAATGAAATAAAACATTATAGACACGTCGGTGTGGAACTCATATGGTTAATTAACCCTTTAATGTCCTGCAAGGAATAAAACTGCGGAAAAAGTTTTTATTGTCATATATTATTAACTTAATATCATAAACACTCCATAAAATAAAATAAAATCTGATTTATAAAAATGATTTTATGATGAAAACCCACTTTAATTAGATTAGCGTACCCTTTAAAAAAAAAAAAAAAAGCATGTTTTGAGGAAACAATTTGACCCTTATTAGACTTTTTTTGGTTTTATCAAGTAACATACTCACATACTTTAATTTAATTGTTTTTCCTCAATAGTCATGGTTACTGCCTCCCCCTCCGTGGAGCCTTTCACCTGTGGTGTCCCTCAGGGTTCCATCATTGTCCCATACGCTTTATTAAATCATCCAGTGACTGAACCTTTTAATGCTTAACAGGTTCAGTCACATTTTTCACAGAAAGAAATAGAAACTCAAAATGAGCTCAACCAAACAGTTGCGCAGAACATCAAAGGGTTAAGAAGTTTTTGGCGGGAAAGTCATACTTTTTGGCAAAAAAAGTCCCATACTACTCCATGTGAGTTTCTGATACCAAAAATATCACTTCAGAACCAAGAAACTCCCCCATCACGAAAAAGCGCGGCTGCATCTCTTCGTCGGAGTTTTGCCCGTGGGGTCCAATAACAAGCCAGCTCTTTCTCTTCCTCCCTTTTACGCGGCGATACGCTGAGAGCTCTGATGGATGGGTGGTGTGTATGAATGACTGTCTCTATTTATTGAAGGTGGAGGACACAGACACTGTGTTGTTGAGACAGGACTCGGTCCGTGACCCCGTGACCCCGCGTCTCACACACACAATTTCTGGTCCCTCCGTAATGAGTGCGTCTCGGTCACAGCGAACCCTTTCACCTGGCCGCTCACGCACACTGACGCGGACGCCAGCGCGTGATGATCGGTCAACATGTCTCCGCTCCGGTAATGACTCGCAGTGACTCTGATAAATAAGCTGTAATAACCGCGAGCTGCACTGGACGTGTGTCAAACTTCATATCAAGAAAATATTGTTCTTCCTCAACCGGACCGAGCAGCAGGGATTCTATGTCACTATTTATAGTTTCTTTTCTTTTCTTTTCCTCATTATGTCGCAGAAAAGTCGGGGATTTTGTGGATTCATTATCCCCAACGAAGGATCCGCTGCAGATCCTTTGAGTCAACTATGTGACTAATGAACAACCTCTTGGATCATTTTCAGATTTTAGACCCACGTAGACCTTAGTGCGAGGAAGAACTGGTTCCATTTTGGGAAAAGGTCAACTTCCTATTTCTAAAACTAGGGGGATATTTATCTCAGAAGGTTTTTTGGCCATGATTTCTCAGCCGTTGGTCTGTTTTAGGTTAATATAAATCGACTCCAGGAGATGTTTCTTATTTTACTCCAATAGTTTATATTTAACTCACGAGGGGGAGCCTTTTTCTTTTTTTTTACGAAAATGCTGTTCTTTGGAAATACCTTCCTCACTGTTGGCCCGATTTAGTCCCAATAAGTTGAATATGAATTGACTCACTGATCGATTTCGTATCATGTTTCACTATAATTGTTCCTATTTAACTCACTAGGGGGGGATTATTTCCAAAAACCACTGGTTCTCGGACCTACCCTTACATTTAATTGGAGGAGTTCAAGCAGGAGTATTGCTTGTACTATGCAGGGGAAAGGAGGCTTTTCGAGGATATGCCCTTGACAGCGTGGATCTACTTTTTCAGTGTCGTATAGTAAGAGTAACAAACGAGACACAATCCTCATGGTCTTTCCATGAGGATCTGTTGGCTCTTCTGACCAAATCTCCTCAAAATCAGTCAGTAGTTCTTCTTCTCCATCCAAAAATATAAACTGTAAAAAAAAAAAGTAAAGAATTGTATAATTTAAATTAAATTACCGTCAGCTGTGGTAGTTTACCATGTGCAAGAAAGTACTGTAACTTACCATAAAGATTATTTTTTATTATTTACAAGGAAAACATTTACGTTTACATTTACGGTAAATACTTCATTTTATTTGTTACTTTTAGCATAAGTTTATGTTTTCACAGTAAAAGTGTTTGTCTGTTTTTCTCACATATTTTGACCATTAAAAATAAACGTACTTACTTACTTAAAGGTTTTTCTTACTTACTGTTTATTTAGGGTAATTCTCCGCAGCTAATAATGTTTTCAAGTTCACCATCTCTTATTGTTGTTTACTAACTCTAAAAAAACAACAACAACAACAACAACTTTTAACCATTTTACAAGAGCGTACCGTAACTTCTACAGAAACAAAATGTTAACAGTGCATAACTGTGAAATACTGATTTAAAAGAATCGGAATTGATTGTAATATACCATCAATTTTATGTAATGACCTTGTACCGTTAACGAGTTTACAGTAGATCTGTTGTTTCTACAGAGTATTTTACAGTAATCTCTTCCACATGGACTCCGTATTTTTTTACCGTAAATGTCTGCCACCACAGCTTTCTGATATTTTACCGTAAATCACGTAGATTTTTACAGACTGCATCGTTTTGAGGCTGCATGCACTCTGTAAAAAGATTGACCCGATGATGAATCATAAAACAAAACGGCTTCAATCAGGTAAATCAGTCGGAGTACAGAAGTGAGTGAAGAGTCCGAAACATTCCTTCAGTTCTCTCACAAACACTCATAAAAGTTACTGCAGAACATTTGGCAGAGGAGACGGGTTGGCAGCTGAGACACAAACAAGAAGTTGGCCCCGTTTGTGCTGAGTGTTCAATCATAATCAGCATCGCTCACTGGCCAGACGAAACCTCTTTATGGCCACGTCCAACTTCACGCACTTGCCGAAAATTATTTGGCGGCCTCAGAAATTACTTTATCGATCGCTGATGTGATGCAGATTTTAGTCAGAGTTAATAATTCTATTGTTTTCCTCTCCACTTTAAAGGAATGACCATGCAGCCTTTTTAGGAAACATATAATATAATACGACGATATTTTTCGTGGTATTTGACGGAAAAGTAAAATGGTGCATTTTAGTGTCAAATATCTTAACGGGAAATTTGAACTTGATCTTGGATTAATCTTTAATCTTGTTCGCTCAAAAACATCCTGCACATGTTTTTTCTCCAGTTTCATTAGTCGTAAGACACCAAACGTTTTTTGTCATTGTAGTTTTACAATAAACAATTTCTTGGTGACCTAAATAAGAAAATTAAACTAAAAGACACGAGAGGAATGTTAAAAAACAGACGGTGGTTCTGGACTCACGGCGGCGCCTGGTCCCTCTCTGTCATGCACAACCCTCCATAAAAGATGATGTTGATTTCAATTGATCACACACACATGTGAATATAATATAATGAGTGTTTATAGTTGTTATTATATCCCTGAAAATCTAGAGATTAAATTTAATCGTCATCGCCGCCACAGATCCTTCATGTTTACGTCAAGTTGACTCAAATCTATTTCTTTGATGGTTTTCAAATTTTATACCCACATGAACCATAGTGCGAGGAAGATGTGGATTGATATTTGATGAGGTTGTTTGTATATTTCAATCAGAGAAGACTAGGAATGACGCAAAGGTGAATGCTTATTACAATAAGTGATGTGTGATAATTGATCAATTATAAAAGACTCTCCGCCCTGAGCACTCGCATAGAATACGCCCCACTGGAGTCTGGATACTGGTGGTGGTGGCTGATGACTCTGCTGAGGCTGATGAAAGTGGAAGCGGTCGGGTAGAAGGCAGATGAACCGGCAGCATGAAAGAACTAGATGAATGG
The DNA here is from genome assembly GCA_009660295.1 of Lophius piscatorius. Taxonomy (NCBI): domain Eukaryota; kingdom Metazoa; phylum Chordata; class Actinopteri; order Lophiiformes; family Lophiidae; genus Lophius; species Lophius piscatorius. The sequence goes on along the minus strand of VRLP01003298.1, from coordinate 21,702 downwards.
AGAGAGAGACTATTTGAAGACAGCAGCTGATGGTGATGCAGGTGTGATGGCGCCACCTGAACGGGTCCAGGTGATGCCAATTGAGGCTCCTGATTGTGAATTAGGTAATTGAGAGAGAGCATGAGAAGCTGAGGGTAAAGGTGGTGAGGGGAGAGAAGAGGCCTAAGAGTGAGAGAAAACTCAGAAGTGTTTCTGAGTGAACGTTCGATAGATCTCCATTTCTCAACCGATGGTCCGATTTAGTCCAAATCTATTGAATGTGAATCGACTCAATGATATCCATATTGCATTTATCATATTTTACTCTAGTAGAACATATTTATCTCACTAGGGGGCGTTTAAAACATTTTGTTTTAATGAAAAACATAGTTTTTTGGAAATGACTTCACATTTTCACAAGTCCGATCAGGTGTTTATGCCTGTTCAAGGCAGAGTATTTGATGACTTATGGTAGATACCCACGCTAGACCTAGTTGCAGAGTGCTGATACGAAACAACTGTTTGCCCTGCCAACAGATAAAAACAGCAACAAATAACACAAAGCTTAAATACGGTGAGAAACAGTAAGGATCCTATTTTAACAGCAGCAGCCAGTTTATACTGTAAATAGTGCATAGTGTGTGAGGAAACGGTGTGTGTCTGTGTGCATGTTTCTATCTCTACTAGGTGGATTTCGGGGCCCGGATTTAGACCCCGAGCGTAAGAAAGGCCATGTGTTGTCAGCGGAGAGTGATACAGGCTGCAGGTCACTCTATAATCCCTCCTCTATGAGGAAGCAAGCACAACATATCTCCCCCAGGACCTCCTCATGAATGAAGCACTCAGCTTTCCCCTCAGTCTGCCTGGGTGTGTGAGGAGGTGTCTGTTGAGGACATTCGACTATGACTTCCTGGATATAGTCAGCAGCTTATGAGATTTGTTAATTTATTGTGAATATCTTACTTGACATCGTAGATATGAAGTCAGGCATGTACGTAGAGAAATAACGGCCCCTCTGTGTCTTTGCTTGTAGTTGAACCTATGTTTCCTTCCACACTCATGCACACACACAGTCCTGCCCCCGCCAAACAAACCATCTCGGTCAACTCTGGAATGTTGAATTATTTACGTGAAACGGTGGGAATGAGATTCCACGGTTCAGCCACACGTCCCTCTGAGACCCTCGGACCGCTCCCTTCAGCGCCGTTTAAGTGGCATTTGACTGTGTTTCCTCTATGAACTAAGGTATTTACATTTTACACCACATTTCATCTGAAATTAAAGGAATCGTAATGCAAGTTTAAGTCATCTTATTATAATCTATCTCTCCGATAGTGGGGTTTCCACTTGTGTGGCTTTCAGGTTTAGTGGAAGCAAACATTCAGAGAGGCACCAATCACATCAGTCTGAGAATGCAACAAACATCTCAATGTCATCTCGGTGCTGAGTCTCATGTAAAGAGAGAGATGAGGGAAATCCAACTGGCATTTCCAGACGTCCCTCTCCTCAGCAGCGCTCTCCAGCTCATCCTGGGGGATCCCGAGGCATTCCCATGCCGGATGAGATATATAGTCCCTTCAGCGAGTTCCGGGTCTACCTTCGGGGTCTCCTTCCCACTTCGACAGCCTGAAAAGCCTCTAAAGGGAGGCTGATCCTGATCAGATGCCCGGACCACCTCAACTGCCTCCTTTTGATGCAAAGGAGAGTTCCCTCCAGGTGTCTGAGCCCAGACCCGCCTACGAAGGAAGCCTGTTTCAGCCACTTCCATCCTTGAGCTCATTCTTTGGGTCACTACCCAGAGCTTACAACTCATATAACATCAGTAAATTGGGAGCTTTTCCCTGCAACCCAGTTCTTTCTTCACCAAAACAGACGATACAACACCTACATTACTGTCCGACGTTTTCTATCAATTAGATGTTCGTGGTCACTATAGCCACAAAACTGCCTTAAAGCCTTTTTTATGAAGAGATTGTGTATTAAACGAGTAATGTCTGGTTAATATGTGATAATGATTGCAGAACATCGCTTCCAGAGGCATGAGAGGTGTAATGCCGTGTTCACGTTGAACTCGGCGCTCCAGTTTTGTCAGACAAAATGCACAAATTTCACCACTGGAGGATTTGAGTTTCCCACACGAGTCATGCAAACTCACAAATCAGCTCCTCTCTTCCGGGCGGCATACAAACCGTGTTTCTTTCCAACTCTGTTATCAACAATGAATAGAGAGAAATGGAGGTCACACATACATTGGAAAACTGAAACTAAGATTGTGGCGTCTTGGTTCCAACCACGACCTGGAGACGGACACACGTGGCTCAGTGTGTCCACTCGCGGCTTATTCCTCACTTCCTGCTGACGTCTGAATGCATCAGCGCTGATAGGCTTTACATCACAGCGCCAAGCTTGACTGCAGCTGTGACGCAAATCTCCCTACTTAGGTCATTTGATTCACCGTTTGTGTCACTCGTGTCTTCTCGCCTTGGATTCATATGAAATAGCACTTCGCGAAAATGTTTAACTGCTAGCTGATACAAGCTGCTCTGAGTCGCACGATACGTCACCAAAACGTGACAAAAACCTGCCGTAGCTTTCCCCCTCGAATTTAATCCAATGTCTTATCCATCTCACTACCTCGCCGAACAAGACAAGCCCCCATTATTCTGAAATCCCATTTAAACGAGGAGGAATAAAGCTGCAAAAGCCCCGCATTGATCAGGCTGTCTAACTGGGGTCAAAGGAATCGCAATAAAATACAAAACAAGCCCAGACAATATCAAACCTTCTCTCATACAATTAGGTTTCTGTTTTCACCTTTTTGAAGAGGAACAGGAACCAGACCAGTCGACACCCTTCAGTGGTCCGAGGTGACGTCAGATGATTTGTCTCAGTGAGTCAGGAAATAAGAAATCCAGGCTGTTGATCCACGCTCACACAAAAGCACACCGAGCCAACAGCAATCCTGAAATGAGAAAAATAAATCACCCGTTACTGTCATTTGGGCTAACGAGGGACTTTCCATTCATCATGTGTTAGTGACAGGAAGTGCACGCGGCGGCCAACATAATACAATGTGTCCATAATGTAATAATGGCTGTAAGATAATAAACATAACATAATAAAACAAAGTGTAAATAGCAGCGGTGGGCCGTCTGGGAACTTGAGATATTGGCGCTTGACCTTTATTCCTTAAGAAAAAGAAAAGAAAAATGGGATTAAGGCTTGATTTGTTGCAAACATTTTCACAACAGAGTAAGTATTTGATACTGGAGTGTTCCTCAGTAACAAGATGGAAGTTTCGAAACTGATGGAACACCAGCAGGATAGTGGGTCAAATACAGTAAATACAAACGTATAAAAGCCATTTAGTGTTTGATCTGCCTTAACAAAAGGACACTACAAAAACACAAAACAAAACAATAGTATTAGCGGTTTATGTGTCACATATCGGCACAATAAAGATACGTCTTTGCACAGTGCGAGGATTTCGTCATTTTAGCGTTGCATCGCTGCAGTGAACTTGCTGGATTCGATGGTCCTAATATTTGACTGTGAATGTTTCCTCGCTTTCAAAGATATCTGATGCCTCCACCTGACTAAATCTGAACACTGAACTGCACTCGATATTTTCACGTAAAAATAATTGCATTCATACTTGTTACTATTGTTATCGGCCTTACTCGTCTCCTCAGGTGCAGTTTTCACAAACTTTAGTAGATCCATTATGCTCCTCTCCTTCTGCGATGTAGCCAAGATGGCAACAGCTGAGGCTGAGAAGCCTTGGCCTGAACTCAGTCACACACTCAAAGTGCCGATGTTAAGCATAAGGAAATACCTGACTGATTACTTCATGGACAGGATTTCTAGGTGAGGGAGTGCCTGGTTTGCGAAGCTTAGAATTGCATCTCTGCTTATGCAGATGATGTGGTTCTCTTTGTTTCATCAGTCCATGGGCTTCAGCCCTCAGTGGCTCGGTTTGCAGCCAAGGGTAGGCATCTCCAAACCTGAGTCCATCATCCTAGTCCTAGAAACAGTGGATTGCTCACTCAAGGGTTGGGGGTGAGTTGCTTCCGCAAGCTAAGGACTTCACCTCAGCGACTTGTTAAAAGTTCTAGGAAAAATGGACCGTTAGATGGATAAACAGTTTGGTACATGATTGTGAAAAGAGAGCTGAGCTTTAAGGCGACACTCTCAATTTTCCCGTCAATCTGTGTTCCAAGCCTCACCTCAAAGTTAGTGGCTGAAATGTGGTTCCTTCGTCAGGGGATTGGCCTCAACCTTGGAGGTGAGGAGCTCAGACAACCGGAAGGAGCTCGGACTAGAGGAGCCTTTCACTTATCATCAAAAGGAACTAGTGGAGGTGGTGAGTTGAGCGTTCAGCGTGTGCCATCATATTGAACGTCCCTCAGCTGTGGAGTGAGACGTGAAGGTGAAGCGTCTCGACTGAACGTCAGTTAGGTGGATATGTGTGGTAATCTGAGTTCTTGTGCAGTTTCTGATATTTATTCACTCATTTTGTGTCCATCAAAAAAAAGAGGTCACTTGTATGAGAAATTATGCCACTGGTTTTATACTTTTATACTATGTTACTTGAGCCGATACAATTTCCTGGACGGGTTTCTTTTCCGCATGACGGACAGCAAGGTTGGTGGTCAACCAAAAATCCATTTGAGACACAAAGTCACTGAAATGTTTTACTGCTTTGAGAAATTGGACTGTTTACAAGCTCAAACACACACACACACACACACACACACACACACACACACACACACACACACACACACACACACACACACACACACACACACACACACACACACACACACACACAGACAGAGTTAAAAGGTGATTACTGACAGAACTATGTGCTGACTTTATGTGTTTCCAGTCAAAATTATCCAGGAATGAAGAGTGACACCACGGATTATAACCAACTTAAAATTACAGTTAATCAGTAGTGGAACACATGCATATACACACACACATACACACACACAGATACAAACACACACACACACGCACACGGACACACACACATACAAACACACACACACACACACAGGCACTTTAAAACTAGAAATACAGACTTTCATAGCGACGTTATGTTAGCAGGATAGAGAGCATTACCCAAATTTGATGTGTGTGTGTGTGTGTGTGTGAGTGTGTGTGTGTGTGTGTGTGTGTGTGTGTGTGTGTGTGTGTGACCATGTGTGTTATTTTAGAACAACTCAAACACTAAAATGATGATTTGGGTGCTTGTAAGTAGATTTCCAGCGAGACTTAATTTTTGTATTTGGGACTGAGGAACTTCACCACCATTACACACACACACACACACACTCACACACACACGCACCCACCCACACACACACCACAAGTACCACATTGTTAGAGCAGCATCAGTCAAATTCACGCTGAACTGCTGAAAACCAATCCATGTTTTCACACCCTCTCTCTCCCACACACTCCAGGGCAAACTAGAGAGCTTTTATTGTGCCAAGGAAGAACTTGATATCGGCCTACTTTTCCATTATTCCTGGACTTTTCCAGTGCAGACCCGCGGTGATCTCTCTGGTTGTGCTCAGTCAGTATGAAAGCATGAGATCTGGTGTGGATCCTCCTGAAGCGTCCCCGTATGCCTGTTACATACAAAGTTATCAATTCTCTCTATTTTACTGTCTGTTGACAGCAGAGATGGAAAAATGAGCAGGAACTGGATTGGTGGACGAAGCAGGGAGCCAACAAAAATACTAAATAGATGAGATGATTTGTTTCACATCTTACATATAAATATGCGGTTTGGATGGGAGTGTACGGGTAGGAAATTGCTGCTTAGCATGCTAACACAGGTTTCCCACTTCATCCCGCCTCTCTCTGAGTACGGAGTAAGGAAAAAATTATGTTTGACTCATTGATTGATAATAAACCTTTCATAAATCATTCCCATGCATGACATGCTGCAGAGGAGACAGCTGATCCTCACCAGATGAACACACTCCTTTCACTGTGTTGCATCATTAGTTTGACGTACCGAATGGATTCCAGGAGCCGGTTTGGAAATTCTTGTAATTTACGTTTTTAGCTTTAGCTGTGTCCTCCAACCAGCTTTGACATCACTCAACGCCGTTTTACGTTTCCTTTCGCCACATCCATCAGGTCGGTGTGTAACCAGAATGAGGGTCTTAAGGCTAAACTGTCCGTGTAGGGGCACACACACACACAAACACACGACACATGGTGGGCTTACATTATTTTGAAAACAAACCTTGTAGCTAATACCAAAATTATGTGTAGGCTTTAAATGTTTGGTAATGTCAGACTTTGTATTTTATCCACCTTAAGTCTTTAACTGGCATATAATCATATGGAAAAAAAAGTCGGGGATATCTTGGAATCACATCCACCGCAGATCCTTTGTGTTAGCGCCATAACTCCAAAAGTGTTTGGTGGATCATTTTCAAATATTATATCCAGATAGACCTCAGAGGGATGAAGAGGTTGACTGATTTGGGGAAATGTCAGTTTTATACTTTTGACATTAGGGGGAGATTTTTCAATAAAAGTCTTCTGGCCATAATTTCTCAACTTAGCCTGATGCAGTTACATATCTCCACCACTTGGAAAATAACCGTTGATCCGATTTCGTCTCGGTCGGTGCAACTGAATCGATTCGAGGAGATCTTTCTTGTAAAAACAATATATTTTACTCTAATAGTTCATATTTTACTCACTGAAGGAGGCTCCTTTTTCAAAAATGAAAAACAGTTTTTGGACATAACTTCTTCACTATTGGCCCGATTTAGTCTAAATTTATCTCCTGAACATCCTCAAGCATTTGTATTTGTCATATTTTGCTGTAATTGATCATATTTTACTCACTATAGGGGCACTTTTTTCTTTTTTACAGAAATAAAACACTTATTCTTAACTTGTAAATCGTAAGTCTAATATTGTCTAAATGTGTTTCCTATGAAATAACACAAAGAAATCTTTCTTGTTTCAATTTATTCTATTTATCTTCATTATTGAGTCACTATGGGATCTGATCTTAGAACATATTGCTGACTTCATAAAAAACAGTTAGGTTGAGTCCATATGGACTGTTTGAGATTATTAACGAGTCACATTTAATTTGTGGAGTTCAATCAGAGGGGTTGCTTGTAAAACGCAGGAGATTCGGGGCTTGCTGTCAGGGGCCGATAATGTAGGCCTATTATTTTATATTCAACAAGGATTACTATGAGTTACTTTTTCTGTAAAATCTGCAAAGAAAAAAACCCCAAAACAGGAACAGTACGGTTCAGTCATTCGTGACAGTGATGGTCAAATTTGCAGAAAAGTTGGAGCAGCTTAGATAAAATGACAAGGTTGTGCAGAATTATATAATTTGGTGGTTTGAGGTTGAATTAACATAGTCAAACTTTTTAGAGGGACTGATAGTTGTTGTTGGACAACAGGGTATAAAATGAAAGAGAAGAGCATGTGCCTTATTATTATTCATACTGATCATAATACAGAAAAAAAAACAGCCCGAGTAAATGTAATGAACTGTTTAAAGGTTTTTTCTCTGGTTCTGTGACCCGAGTTCAGATGCATTTGGAAAACTAGCTGTAAACAGAACACAAACAAACATCATCCTTGATCATTTCATGAATAAATTAAACACATTGTTCTTTATACACCTCTTGATCTACCAAAGTCACATGTGAGTAAAACCTATCAGAGCGGGACGTCAGTTAATCTGCCATGTTGGACACCAACGTTCTGGTCCATGTGAAGATAACCATCAGAGATACGCTGATGTCATTGCTGGTGGAAAGGGAAGATCTTCCGCTCTGCTTAGTGATAATTTGAATTTTAATGTTCTGCACCCGAGTTAGTGTGGAGCTTAAATCACAACCTTTGATGTTCATATCTCAAAAATGCAGAATTTATAGTATGTACAATAAAGCTTTGTGATTCAGTTCCAGATTAAAGTTTGGAATGACGAGGGAATTCAAACTCATCCACCTCTAAGTTGCAGCCATGTTGATGGTATGTGTACATTCTAGAAACCAACCAAGTGTTCTGACTGCAGATTTAGATATAGAAAAAAAACTAAGCTTTTGATTTTCTTCCAATTTTTCAGGATTTTTTGTTACGGCATCAGACTGAAAATTGCATTCCAGAGGTCTCTCTCTCCAGCTACACTCTCCAGCTCATCCTAGGGGGATCCTGATGCCAACAGGCCAGATGATATTTATAGTCTCTCCGGAGAGTTCTGGGTCTCTCTGCCAGTCGAATGTGGCAGGAAACCTCCAACGGGCGGCGTCCTGGAGGCAACCTGATCACCAGGTCGGGTCAGTCAGGCGTCACTAGTAAAATGATTGTTTTCCTATGCTACAGGCCTGGCATGCATTCTAGTGTCACGCTGCCTCTCACGTTTTTCTATAAATACAGATTAAAGTTAAAATAACTCTTTTTCTTTTTGCACAAGGCTTTCGAGCCACACTGCTTTTTTCCATTCATTTCATTGGACTGGCTGGTTGCACACACAGTCCTGCTCCACAGGTGCGCCAGACTGTTCCGCTGCTGTCCTACTTTTCCACGGCGCTTTCAAAGCAGCTGCGCCTGCAGAGGAGGATCTCTGGGTGATCGGCGCCTCATGATGTCACACGTAGCCGCACCAATAGTTGATTCAGGAACCCGGGGTACATTTTGCTAACAACGTCCAATTGTTTCAGGGTTGAGTTATCCCTTAGCAGGAGGTCAAACCTCAGCTATCGCACAGTCCAACAGTCTTCAATTAGCCATGCACAAGCCGTTATCACAGGTTTTACTGCAGAAATAAACTCTACTTTGCAGGACCGTCCTGCAGCTGCAAGCGTGTCCCCCACCTGAGCTGCACAGCTGTGTGCGTGTGCATGTGGAGGCTAACAGCCTGTGGTCTCACTTGCATGCAGGGCCAAATGTTTTGGGTTTGGCTCTAATATTGTTAAACAGAGGATACGCAGCGGAGTTGCTGTGTAATGTGTGCGCATGTGGTTGGCTCCATAGAAGTACAGAGTAAACAGCAGCTATGCTAATATCATCCATACGAGCATCCTACCGAGCTACGTAGACGCCGTGTTTTTTCAGCTGCTGTGGGCTGTCATGGTTCTGAACGCTACCCACAATGCCGCCACTGAACACAGATCTCTTGCTGCACAACAAAGGGCAGCCTTGAATGCGGACCGACTCTTCTGCATATGACCTACTTATTAAGCAAATCGTTGACAAAAAAGTGTTCAATTTGTCATAATTTGAGTTAAACATAAGCTGCAGCTCCATATTTATGTCCCTGAAAAGTCGGGGACATCTGGAATCGTCGTCGCCACCAGCCCCAGAATCCTTCGTGTTTATGCGATAACTCAAAAACCATTTCATGGATCATTTTCAAATTCTGTGTTTCCATGGACCTTGAGGCGTTGAATAGCTGGATGGATTTCGGGAAAGGTCAGTTGTTTATTTTTAGTTGTAGTTGTATATTATTTGAAATTGTCCGGGCCATAATTTCTTATCCGATTTAGTCCCAATTTAATGCATATGAATCAATCCGAGCAGATTTGTCTTTAATATAGTCAATTTTACTCTAATTGTTCATCGTATTCACAAGGCGAAGCTTTGAAAAACAAAACGAAACAAAAAACACTGTTCTTTACACATAACCTTGTTACTGTTGGTCTGTTTTAGTCCAAATCTGATCCATATGGATCAATTCAAATAGATCTGTCACGTAAACATTATATTTTACTCTAATTGTTCATATTTTATGCGCTAGGTTGAGATGTTTCTTATGAAAAACACTGTTTTTGTACTTTGATTTAGTACAAATTTGCATTTGCATATGGGATGACTCACGTCTATCATGATTTACACGAATAGTTCATATTTTACTCACTGGGGCGGTTGTTTCATGAAAAGCACCGTGTTTCAGACGTAACGTCACATCTAATTTGAGGCGTTCGATCAGGGTGATTGCTTGTAGAACGGAGGGAATTGAGGTTTTTTCGGGGGTTATATGCTACTCCTTCTGTCAGGGAACGACAGTTTAGGCCTAGATTTATTGTTTTGTGTCTCCTACTGTGTTGTTGAGAACTCGCTGAGCATTTAACGCCACATCCCAGAGATAACCTGCCATTCAATGTGCGTCTCATTCCCCGTTTTCATGATGTCATATGGGAGTTCCACCAGTTCCACATGGAAAATGAGCAATTAGTGCCTTTGTCAGTGTGAATGTTCATTATAAACACGTCCGTGCGGGCAGACACCACCCAAAGTAGTATAAACAGAAATGCACACACTTCAATCGTCCGTGTCCGTTTGGGACTATTACAGAGATTTCCTGTGGATTTTTTTGTTTCCACAAGTCTGTGATGTTGGCCGTCTTGTTCTCGTCTGTCCAGTCGCTCTGCCTCAGGATCAGCGCTCACGAACTGTCCAGTTCTTCCCTCCGGCGTCCAATATAAACAAGAAATGCAGTGCAAAAGTCATTTCTTGGATGAACCCAGCAGACACCAGGTGCTTGAAAGAGCGATCACATCATCTTCCGTGTATCAGATAAAGTTTTAATGACTCTAATTCTAGTTATTTGTGAAAGTCGTTGGCTTGAAACATTCATAAATTCACCTCTGGGCTGATCCTTCTCACCGTAGACCTCCGTGACTCCAGCCGCCGATGACCCTGTAACGTGAGTCACAGGGAAATTCCACGTCAGTGTTTCAAGAAGATTCGACCTTGTCTGCAGTTTGCCTCTGTAATTGAATTAGGAAGTGGTGGGAATCTAAAGAGCTAGAGAGGGTTGTAAGTAAACAGAGGTGGCCTTTTAATCCCCGTCTCTGTTTGAAGTGCATAAACCCCCTGAGGACTTTTACGAGGTGTACTTCTCTCCGTGTTGTGCCGTGGAGGATCGGGTTTCACAAGGGGATTAGTTGGTTTATTTTAGAACAAGCCAATGAAGCTGGTGGCTGATGAGAAGGGGAGAAAAACAGTTAGGAGCCATGGAGGCAGGAGGAGAACATCTGAGAAGAGGTAAAATAGATATATGGAGTCAGGCTGAGGTCAAGTTGGAATGGTGGGTAGTAACAGTTTGTTTGGGTGGTCAATGGCTTTGCTGGGTCAGGGTCAGAGCTGATGTTGGGGCGAGATGCTGGGAAACACTTAAGCTGCTCATTTTAAACCCACAGACTGTTTCAGAAAACCAAAACCCAAAGCTGGTACTGAGATCCATTTGTATGTGGTCAAAGTTTTTACATCACTAAATCCTCAGTGTGCAGTTATGAATTATTGTTAGCAGGTGTCTCCCTCTCATTTGTTATCGTAATAACATTTATTTCATGAGTTGGCCAAACTTGAGAAGTGGAGAATTACATTTTGGACTGCGCTCCCATTAATGGGCTTTTATTTCCTAGAGAGTAAAAAACCTCTCTGGAGTATTTTGATGCTCGATGACATAGAGATGATTGTGGCTCTTGCTGCTTAAAATAAAAACATGTACGGCTCATCAAGACAATAATCAACATTCGGTTTGGAGGATCGAACCTTTGGAACACTTGGGCCATAGATTGTTTCAATCAGGAGACGATAAAAAATGAAGTAATGATGAATGTTTAATTCAACTGTTGATAGGTGATAATTTGTCTCTAAGAAAGTCTTCGATGCTCGGACTCTTTGGTGAGATTCTGGTAGAAGGGTCTCTGCCCTCAAACAGCAGCTTAAGCTAAACCCAATAACAGTTACTCATAGGCCCATCAAGAGAGCAAAAAAAAAAATCATAAAATGTAAGAAACATAATCAGGATTCAACAGGGTTTCCTCACAGACTCCAGCCAATCTTATGGGCTTCAAAATACGTGCCCAAAGGCACACCGGCACCGCCAGTCCACTGAGTCTGGACCTCTTTCACACCACGACAGCAGCAACCATCTAAAGCCAGCAATCAGTCATCAGCCACCACCACCACCCGTGTCTGGCCTCCATCCTGCGGTTCATCCTGCTGCTGCTCAGGTCAGATATCCTTTGATCATAATCTCCCCGAGGAGTCTAAGCACCTAAGATTTTCAGACAGAATAAATGATTACAGATCATCTTTACTTTCACTGGTTTGAGTGTTAGACGACTGTGCTTGTCGTTTTCCAGCTTTATAAGTTGTAGATAGAACGAAGTGGTGTACTGGCAGTTATAGTTTGAAGCACAATGTAAGAATCACCGTCACGGGGTTCAGTTTGTCAGACTATGTGATATTTTCAGATTGACTTGTCGGATATAACTTGGTCAGTTTATCATTAGATATATGTCATTAGTGAGGACAGAGCAAGAAACAAATATCCATTATAATTCCAGCTTTGATTATAAGCTTCCAGGTATTAGACGGTGACAAGCTGGTAGCAGGAAGAGGTGGTGTGGAACACCCGTCACACAGCTGGTAGTTTACCGTCATTTTAAATTCTCATAATTAAGTGATTAAAAATAATAAATGAATGATTTCTAAGAATCTATGGCATACATATATAATTCGTTCTACCCACTCATACCGCCTCCTCCTTCCCCGGACTAAGCTCAGCACCATGGGTGATCGGGCCTTCCGTTCTGCTGCCCCTCGTCTGTGGAATGCCCTCCCTGACCATCTGAGGGCTCCACAGACGACTGACACATTTAAAAAAGGACTTAAAACTTTCCTTTTTAGCAGAACCTATAACTTTAATTAACATCGCTGCTTTTTGGTCATGTTTTTATATAGTTATTATTTTATTCTTTTATTGGTGCTTATCTCTGCTTTTACTTTGTAGCACTCTGAGATTTGATCTAAATGCAAAGTGCATTATAAATTAAATGTATTATTATTATTACTATACTAGATATGTTGCAACAGCCAATCACACACCATCATCTGAAGCAATCATTGGAAAATGTTAGTACAACTAAATTGTTTTTACGTTACTCCTATTGCAGTGTACAACACAGATCAGTGAGATCACTACTTATATGAAACTAAACACACAACTCCTCACTGTATGTTCTTTAATTTTAAAAATGGCTTCTATTTTCCTTAAGTAAATAAAGATTTCCCCAATGATGGGATGGATTTTCACAGCTCAACAAAAGTCGTCTTTTTCTTATGTCCAATAGCAGAGATGAGAAAAAGCGTCAGAAGAGTTGCAGCTCTACCGTGGAGTTTAGTAGAGTATAATATGCTTCTGATCACAGAGCTGCTCCAGGAAGCACATGTTAAAGCATAGATTTGTCATTACCTCATTCCTTTAAATAAATGAGAATGACTTGCCTTTATTATTCCCTTTCTTGTACAAACATGTATATCAGGAAAATTGGTCCTAGTCAAGACTGAGAAGTGTGTGTTAGCTTAATATCACTAATCATGCTGCACAAATAGATGTTTCTAGGTCTCCAGAGAAAGCAGAAACTGTGCTTGCATTTAGTTCAAATAAATTATCTCTAGATTACGGCTTGGCAAAATAGATGGCATCTATTTTAGGGATATCCATGTCTCTCTCGCCCTCTCTCCCTCTCTCCCTCTCTCTGCTTATGCTTTCCTTAGTGTGAGGTCCTGACGCTCACCCAGCCACATGGAGAATTTATGACATAGGACTTGAGCTGCATACCTTAGATTTCTCTTCAAACAAATTCATCCATGCAAGAGTCCGGGCGCTCTGTAAATCAACCTGATGAGAGGGTGAATAAATCAAAGGGGAGATAGAAATACCGTGTTTGTGTCTCTGAGGGGCTGGTACTAAACTCAGAAAGTCTGAATCAAAGATGTTAGTTGTTTTGGCTGTCTGTGGACAGACACACACACACACACACACACACACATGTACGCTGCACCCGGCAGACATACATGATGACTTGAGCTCAAGCTGCAGTGCCGGTGACAAAAGCTAGATGGCGTAGTGCATTCAAAAGCTAATCTGAGCACAATGGGGCTTTGTGCCAATCGTCTGATAATGGCAGGGAGGCTTCTCTGGTAGCAGCTTCTAATGGAATGATGAGACAACATCAATCCGAGAACAAACACATCACTCATACGCAACATCTGTACGATATCTGTATTCCCCAAAGAGCACGAGGAGATGGATTACCAGATTAGATTGCCCCCAAAGTAAAGCGTCCGATTCCCGTATTGACATGAAGAAATGGTCAAACGGGGAGATAGAATGAACTTGAGAAAGTGGGCGCCACGGTATGTCTCTGTGAGAAGAGGGAAAAGATTTTGCTAGAGAAGAGACCTGAATGCAAGGTGAGCCAGGTCACTGTTTAGGTTCTGCAAAGTTTTAGGGCCACTCAGCAGCAGTCGGGCATGGAGAGTCAGCCGGTGCACATTCAGCCTGTGTGGTTGCGAGATCGGCCTCGCTGTCTTGCTTGGCTACCATGCTGTGCAGAGTAGCCAAACCAAACAGCCCTATACTGTCACACACACACACATGCACACACTCTTTGCTCAGAGTCTTAAATAGACTTTATTATTTTGATTTCTCCTCAATCTGTGGGCGTTGGATTCTACTGCAGCTCTTTGACGCAGCCCAGCACAGCTGCTGCCTTCACCTACTTCTGTCCCATTACTCTACTTGTGTATTTGCACATGAGTTTGTTTGCAAATACTCCGATAAAGTAACACCCTAGGAGTGGACGCGCCCTCCCTCGTGTATTAGTTTGTGGTGCTCAGCCAAAAAATGTAGTCCCAATGAGTATCCTGAGATAATAAAATATAGAAAGTAAATGCCACTAGTGCCAGAGCAAGAGATGAGTTTTTATAAAATAGAAAATACAATTGGCCTTTGTGGTCACAATATGAGGATAAAAGGGATAAAAGAAAATGAAGATCAAGCATCTCCAATACTGTGTTTTTCTGTTGATGCTGAAAAACTGCAATATCATGGAATCACTCAGTCCTGCTGCTGCTGTAAATGAAATACCTACTTTTGTTCATTCGCTCACATCCCCTCTCAGATTCCACTCTTTTTGCCTGCGCCTTCACCCGTAAACAGAAAATGCACCTCAACCTCCAAAACATACTTTTTTTTCTCCTCGCCGCATAATCAAAACATCGAATGTGTGCAAACGGTCCACAGAGAAAATGCCACCAACTCCAGATGTAAGATGGCACGGATCTTAACGTGAACCGGTCGCTTAAGTGTTACAGCAAGTGTCAGCCAAAGGAGAGAGGTGAAACTCAAGGAGGTGCTTGAGCAGAATCACATATTTGCTGGTGATAAGCGAACACACACACACACACACCAGGGAGAGAGACTCATTAAGGAGGTCATAAATCACAGGGAGCAGTGCCAGAGAGTGATCACTCTCCCATTGTCTAAACACGGCTCTCACTCAGCCTTATTAACGGGAATCCAGGCCGGACACCTTAGCCTTGTTGCTGAAGATAATCAGAGAGATTACATTACACTTGCCAGAGGTACCCGGAGAAGTTGTTCCAAAAGATGTGAAGTTCCTGGGAGGCAAGTCTTATACTATCTGATCTTGGGCTTAATGAATCTCGGCGTCTTTCATAGCAAATGTGAGAACAATAACATAATAATTTTACTGTTATACTGATAGATGTAGCTTGTAGTTTCGCTAGTTCTTAAACACACGCATAGTGTCATCACATCAAAAGCAATAAAGAGTGTAATTAAAGCACAAGCTGTATTTCTAAATGAGGCAGAACAGGTTTTTGAGGGTCTTGGTTTAAGGATGGAATAAACTTATTATCTGTGTGAAGAAAAGTCATGTTTCCAGAATAAGTCCCCAAGATTGGCCGGGAACCCCAGTCCCCTCCTGCATGATTAAAAGTTAGTTAAGTTCGAAAAATTGTTCTTTTTCATCAACAAATATAAATTATGCAATGCATATGCAACAGATTTGGACTAATATCGGAGCAACAGTTGAGAAATTAGGGCCTGAAAACATTTAGAGATAAAGCTCCCCTAGTGTCAGAGATAAACTATTGACCTTTCCTAAAAATCGATACAGTTCATCCTCGCATGAACGTCTATGTCGGTATGAATTTTGAAATGGATTCATTCAATAGTTTTAGAGTTGTCTGCATGATCTCTCTGTTTTTGCCTGGATTCCCTCAGAGTAATCTGGTTTTCTCTCTCAGATCAAAACCTCGCAATATAGGTGAATTCATGCATTCATTTGTTATCCGTGATGACTTATTCCGTTCAGGGTCTCGGAGGCCGGAGCATCTTCCCGGCACAGGGTCGACCTTTAACTCACAATATTGAATAGGTGACTCTAAACCGCTTGTAGGTGTGAATGTGAGCATGAATGGTGGTCTGTCTTTTATGTGTTGGCCCTGTGATGAACTGGTGAACGGTCCGGGGTGCCCCCTGACAGTACCCTTCCCCAATGTCTCTGTGGTCTACCCTACCTCGCAACCGATGTCACATTGAATATACCCCCCCATACTGGATGTGTGGTTGAAGAGAAAGGACTGGATGGATTTTTATAAAAGCTTGAAAGTAGGATTTTTTAGATTGTTTACACCATTAAATGTCAACAATCTATCCCATTGTATAGGAGTGGAATTGACTGTGGAGATTTCTTGCAGTAAAAACTAACTTTGTCACCCAAATCTTTAAAGATACAAAAACTCCCTGTTGGTTTTTGAGTTAATAATGTCAGCGACCTTTTTAACCAATTGAAAAAATCACGGATATTATGGAATCTTCGTCACGTCTACAAAAGTCCGTGTCCGCCACCGCAGATCCGTGATTACTCCAAAAATATTGAATGGATTACTTTAAATTTTTTTATACCCACATATAGTCCAAATTTTCAAGCATATGAATCGACTTGAGGAAATCTATCTTGTATATATCATATTTTATTCTGATTGATCAAATTTTATGAGGGGGAGAGCTCGGATCTTTTATGAAGAACACTTTTTAATAACTTTCATAACTTCCACATTAAATTCGGGGAGTTCAATCAGAGGGATTGGGGGGCCCTTTGGGGATATACCAACACTGTTGGGTATGATAGCAGAAGTCTGGCTTCTAATAGCCCTGCCATTAATATATTACTTTAGGTCATTGGGAAACATTGAAATAAACACAAAATAACCCACTGGTATAAAATACAGACAGAGGTCGTCTTAATGGACACATATTTATGGGAAACAGAGTTGCTGTCCCACAGCTCTTAATGGCTTCGCCGCTCTTGTTCGTTGCTGTTGTTTCATGCATTTCCCATTTCATGCGCAATTTGAGAACTTGCAACATAAATAGAAAATAAAAAATCATTCAACACCTACGTGAGATTGTGAAAACCTCACGCATTAACGGAACCTTAAAAAACATCCTCTCTCCTTGTTGACGCACAAGTTCACGACTATCCACCGAGCAGCCTTCACGCAGAGCCTGGGAATGGAACTGAGTGGAAGGCTGTACAAATATCCTCAGATGTCTCAGAGGTAACACCCAGAGCCACCCAATGCAATGATAACATGCACACACACACACAATGGCACCTCAGGGAAACTGTTACAGTTTAGTGCATATTGTAAAACAGTCAACACTATCAGGGTGGAAATCCGCCAGTCTGCATCTGTTGGTGGCTCTGAAAGGGTTTGGAAAAGTGTGGCTGTGTGTGTGTGTGTGTGGCTGTGTGTGTGTGTGTGAGAGGGTCATTTAGCAAAAAACAATTACACAGACCAACATTGTAAGCCTCGACACGCACTCCCGTTATCTCTGCTGTGAGGGAGTACATCCTTAAAGTTCTGCCCTTTTGTTTCCATGTGGTCACCCAGGATATTAATCACTGCATCCACAGTAATGTGTGTGTGTGTGTGTGTGTGTGTGTGTGTGTGTGTGTGTGTGTGTGTGTGTGTGTGGTAACCGCTGGTACGGCTTCTCTGGAAGGAGATTGTGACACATTAAATGAAAAGTGTGTGAACTCTTTCCATCTTGGTGTGAGCCCAACGTGTTTGAGCTTGATTCTCTTCTGCGGGGTTTCACTTACTGAAAACAAAACCTGTGTTATCTGTGAATCAGTGATAGTAAGCTTAAGTCAGGCTTACAGTACGAGGCAATCGGGACGCTCTCACCCGGATTCAACCCTCCTGACAATCGGAGGAGAAAACTGGTCCAGAAAGTTAGTTGGTCGTGATGTTCAGCCCGGATCATCTGGTACTGTTTGAAGATCCAGTCTCACACCTGCTAATCTGCATGTCAATCCTGATCAATCTTGCCAGATGTTGTCAAATTTAACTGATATCTAGATTTCTGGAATAACCTCAAGCAGCACAGTGGCATATTGGTTACCACAGTTGCCTCACAGAAAGAAAGTTCCTGGTTCAAATCCACCCCTGCCTTTGGAATATGGAGTTCATATCTTCTGCCGGTGTCCGCATGGGTTCTTTCCGCTACTCCCGCCTCCTCCAAAATCCCAGAATCATGCTATAGAGGTGACCTGCTGACTCTAAATCTCCAATTAGGAGTGACTTTGATGAATAGTTGTTGGTCTTTATATGTGGCCCTGTGATGAACTGGCATCTTCAGGGGGAACCCTCTCGGCCAGAGTCTAGGCTCCAAACCCTCCACAATGCTGAACAAGATAAGTGGACGCAGAAAATGGATGGATGGATGGATGGAGAACCATCTGAATGTCTTCTTTGAAACCAGAAAGTGTATTTTAGGACATTGTATAGATGTCTTTGAACCCGGCCACAAAGAAGGAACAAGCCAGTTTTACCTGTAGTGTTGGTCCCAAGTCCGGGTAAATGGGGTGGGTTGTGTCCGGAAAAGCATCTGGCGTAAATCTATGCCAAGTCCATACACGGAACACCAAACTGATGAACAAACCGGATCGGTTGTGGCCCGGGTCAACAAATACCGTCAGTGGTACAGTTAGCCAGCCCCACTTATTGGAAACAGATGATCCGCTGTGGCGACCCCTAAAGGTAGCCACCGAAAAACCAAGAGTATTGTATAGAGTAGAGAGTCTTTGTACAGTTGTCGTCTATTTCCAAATGACTTACCTACGGATTTCCAGAAGTTTGTCTCAATGTCAGTGATTCCTTTGAAGAATGGACGTCTAAAAGTTGTCCTGGCCCTACAGATGTGGTATCAGTTGGTTTAGTATATACACAAAGGTTGACCCGGATTGACCTTTTAGACTAACGTTAAGGTGTAAACAACTGTTGACAGGTATTGAACTAAAAATCTCACCTCCAGTTCTCGTTGACGGATCCTCATCCAGACTCTGTTTCCTGTTTAAAAGTGGAACAAGACTCTGTCAGCTAACAGAGCAGGGAGTTTGAATCTGCATTTGAATCCTCCAAACCGCCGTCAATGTGAGCTTTATGCTTTTGAGCAGTGCAAGGGTGATATTGACTAATATGAGGTTGGAAAAGAGAGATGAAGAGGGCAACGATCCAAAAGTGACATGAAAATGACCCTCAGTTCATCTTGCTGTAAAAACAAAAAAAAAAAAGGAGTGAAGGAGCTAAAGCACACAGAAAATTGGAAAAGTGATGGAAGAATGCAGGTAGAGGGAACCCAATCCAAGATTCCTTACATGCTGTCAATAGTTTGGAGCGTGTAGAAACTAGAAGAGCGAGGCAAGGCTGTGTTCCATCACAGATTCTAATAGTTGGAGAAGAAGTCAGGAGGGGATAAATAGTGTCAAATGAACCCAGCTGCAGTAAATGCTTGTCCTCACCATGGGAAGGAAAACGATATTAGCTGACACACACACACACATTCATGCACAAACACACACACAAACACGCACACATACACATGTGCATCAGAATCCCATCACCTTGGACAACCGGGTCGTCAGGTTGAGGCATTTTTCTGTCGTTCTATTGTTTGTGAATTGTGTCTCAGTGCAAACGACTCTAAAAACAACCATCAGGAAAACATATTGACATTATTGTTTGTGTGTGTGTGTGTGTGTGTGTGTGTGTGTGTGTGTGTGTGTGTGTGTCTACACTTATAACACAACTATATCGTATGCACTATCACACAACTCTGGTTATACTCATGTCAGAAAAACAGTGTTTTTCATAATAAAGCTCTCCTTAGTGGGTAATATATGAACTATTTGACTAAAATAAGATTTATACACGATAGATCTCCTCAAGTTGATTCATTTGCACTAAAGTTGGACTAAATCTGAGCAACTGCTGAAAAGTTATGGCTCCTCAAATCAATCCACCAAGGTCTACGTGGGTATAAAATTTCAAAACGATCCATTAGATAGTTTTTGGGTAATTGTGTTAACAAAAATGACCGGTGGAGGCAGTTGCTACGCAAATTAATTAAATATCCCTGATTTTTTGGGGATATAAATATTCCCTACTTTTTGAAGATATGAGGGCAAAATGTTCAAAAATCCCGTATTCTCCCAGTTTTTCAAGGATTCCCAACTCTCTCGTGCTTTCAGCTATAAACTCCCAGCTATAAACTTTAAAACTTTCAAAAAAACCTCCAACTTCTACAGGATTATTTCACTTTTTCCATTTCATTCATAAATGTCTTCTCAACCAAACATGAAACTTCATAAATGGGCCTGTTCTACACAATCTACGCCGGTGTGAAGACCTTTCTTCACGATGCCTTCTAGGGTGATGTCTTACATATGGATTTGGTAGCGCCTTCTAGACGATGGATTCTTGTACTTTCCCTGTTACATAATGTCTGATCTCGTCCTTTGTTTGGAGGACAAGGAGTTCCAAGACTCCGGGCACTTTCCCCAATTTTAGGAATTTTTCCTTCTTCTTTGAGTTAGCTCTTAGCTACAAATAAAAGGGAAACATTTTTTCCTTCTAGTGAGTAAAATATGACAAGACAGATGTCCTCAAGTTGATTCATATTCCCCTTGGGCAGTCATAGTCAACCAAACCTTCCCAAATCCGCCCAGTTCCTCTTCGCACTGAGGTCCATGTGGTTAAAGGACTTCAAAATGATCCATGGAAACAGTTTTTGAGATAATATTCCATAATATCCCCGGTTTTTGGGGGTAAAATTATACAGCAATTCCATGTAAGGTCTGTTCACATGTGATATTTTCTAAACCTTTGGTTGCTCTAAATGTCTTCTGTCTCATATCCAATGGGTGATGGTGGCTCAGTTGATAGAGCGGTTGTCCTCTGAAGGTTGGTGGTCCAAACCCAGGACTCTGCAGTCCACATATCGAAGTGTCCTTGAGCAAGATACTGAACCCCAAGTTGCGCCCAATGGCTGTTCCATTGGTGTGTGAATGGTTACTGCTTCTGATGAACATGTGGCGCCTTGCATTGCAGCGTCTATCATCACTGCATGAATGTTTGTGTGAATGTTTGTGTGCATGTTTGTGTGAATGTTTGTGTTTATGTTTGTGTGCATGTTTGTGTTTATGTTTGTGTGAATGTTTGTGTGCATGTTTGTGTGAATGTTTGTGTGAATGTTTGTATGAATGTTTGTGTGAATGTTTGTGTGAATGTTTGTGTGAATGTTTGTGTGAATGTTTGTGTTTATGTTTGTGTGAATGTTTGTGTGAATGTTTGTGTGAATGTTTGTATGAATGTTTGTGTGAATGTTTGTGTGAATGTTTGTATGAATGTTTGTGTGAATGTTTGTGTGAATGTTTGTGTGCATGTTTGTGTGAATGTTTGTATGAATGTTTGTGTGAATGTTTGTGTGAATGTTTGTATGAATGTTTGTGTGAATGTTTGTGTGAATGTTTGTGTGCATGTTTG
>VRLP01003297.1:0-66900 GCA_009660295.1 Lophius piscatorius | reverse complement strand
AGAGCTGGGCAGCGGTGAGGACGAAGAGCTGGGCAGCGGTGAGGACGAAGAGCTGGGCAGCGGTGAGGACGAAGAGCTGGGCTGCGATGAAGGTCGGCGCCGACCTTGTCTCTTTTTGGGGACCGGTCTTATTGCCAGCCGGGTTCCCTCAAAAAGAGAGCCCCTATCAGCCTCCACCACTGGGGTCCTACCAGTTACCTCAGGCGATGATGGTGGCTGAGGGTTAGCGGGTAGGAAGCCAGCGGATTCCGGAGCCGCAGCAGAAAGAGGAAAACCCGACAGGCCGGGGCCGAGAACATGCCGGCAGCGAGTCCGGGTTCTCCACAAATGTCTTTATCCAGTCTGGCAGGAAATCCCACAGCCAGGGTTGGGCAGCGACCTTGCGCCGAGCGATCCGGAGAGCGGCCTGCTGCACTTTTTCGTGAGGACTTTTCACCCACTCCACGTGGATGCAGATGAGGGTGTAGGTCAACTCGTTGATTTCAATATCCAGGGGTGCGTCCGCTGGATCCATTATGGCCTGTTCGTTCTGTCACACACTTCGGTGGGGTTTTGGCCGGACCCAAAAGCAGACGCATAAAACGTAGCGCTGGTGCACAGTATCTCTTTATTTAAACTATATAACACGAGGAAAAACAAGAACTGAAACACTTCAGGTACTCACGATACACGGGGCGGTTTGGGACACGTGACGACACGAGGACATCATGCAACGAACAGGCACAGAAGGGAAGGTAAGGACAGACTTTATACACACAGACATAACGAGACAACGAGACACAGCTGGAGGGGAAACACAGGTGAGCGTGAGGAGCAATCACAAGACAGACAGGAAGAAAGGAACACAGAGGCGTGACAAAAGGAACACAGAGGCGTGACAGAGTGGAGTTGGGAACCACCTAACAACAAGACTACTTTTATAAATGATTAACAAATGGCTTATAATAAGGTTATAAATTACGGCTTGAACACTTTATAAGGCTTTAGTTAACGTTCATAAACGATTAATAACATAACTCTCAATCTATCAATGTGGGTCACTATTTGGCAATATGAGGTAAGCAGTACAGATAAATGTGCTCACTATTTGGCAATCATCAGGCAATCATCAGGTCTTCTAACGAGTTATAGCAACTTATCAATTATTTAATGAAGTGTTTACAACTTAATTACTAAACTACGTACAGGTCATTTATAAATCCTTTATAAGGGGAGTGTTATCATAAAACTGTACCTAAAGTAGTAAAGTATTTTTTTTTTAAAATTGCACAAAATAGGTAGCTGTAATCACAACGAACAGAAGTCCTTTGGAGGTACCTTTTTTGTCTAATTTGTCGGATATTATCGTTTTTTATTTTATTTATTTGAGTGTTTCCTCATTCATTCTGAACATGTTTCTTTCTCTTCCACTGGGACAAATCCGTCATTGTTAAAGCACTTTCAATATCTCAGCTTTATCCAGGTATGCTGAGGGTGTGACACACCTCAGTTATTGTTTTGTTTCAAACAGTTGGTTACAGGTGTGACCTCGGCTGTCGTGATCAATAAATCATGTTAACGTGATGTCATTAGAGATAGCTCTTCAAACTTTAAAAAATTAAGAAAAAAGAAAAAAAGAAGTTGAACTAGTGATAGTATATGACATTTCTTTTAATACTGAAGAATGGAGGCGATTCTGAGGATTACCGAAAGATAATTTTGGTCGCCTCATATTATTAGGATCAAGTGATTGTGTAACGATTATGTAATAACTGACAGGCCAGGTGTGTCCTCAGGTCTTCTCAGATGATTTATACAAGGTCATTTCTAAGAGATCATGAAAACACCATGTTCATGTGATGATTTGAAGTCATTTAGATGACAGTTTACTAACCGGAGAAGTATTTCAATCAAATCTGAACTTTAGGTCCAGACTGATGTCCAATTGGGTAGAGTGATAATGCAACACTACCGTGTGCTCCCACAGCAAAGCTCGGTTGGTGCTGATATGCTACAAAAATATCAGATGCTCGATGGGAGTTTGAATCCAGGCTGCTGGGGAGCTGGTTTTGGTAGTCAGGCCGATCCTAAGAGACAGGGAGGTACAGGGTAAGAAGTAAAACCATCTAAGTTGTGTGATAGTACCACACTGACAGATGGAACTATCTGGCACAGGATGGAGAGCAGGGCTGGAGTACACACTATGAGCAGCAGGAGCTTGAGAAGTGGATGGGCTTCAGGTGTGCTGGTGAGTTGGCAGCAGGAGGCTGCCATGTCTGAACCCAGAGAGAGAGAGAAAGTGAGAGAGAAGATATGGGAAAAAATGGAAACAGAAGAGAAAGGGAAACGTTGAACAGAATGACAGAAGGAATGACTTTGAGGTCCTGCCAGAACCTCTACAGTTTGGTTGTGTTTGCTTGTTTTATCAGGAAATAAAATGTAGAACCCCCATTGGAATACATGCTGGAGAAACATTATTGAACATATAATGAAATTCTAAATACTGGAGCATCATTCTCCTACCTTTAGATTTGATTTTGGGTCAGCTACAACTGGTAATAGTGGTTAACGTTTGAATTGAATGAAAAGTGAAAGCAACAATAGTCCAGACTGAGTCTGCCTAAATACGCTGGTAGAACAAAGAAACACACTGACACAGTGTTTTAGACATGGAGTTGACAGACAAACAACAAAGATTTCAGCTTGAACACTTAGACGCTCTAAATACCAACACCCTTGGGCTTATTTCCTTCCCTATATATGCTCCTTTTTCCTCTAGCTCACTACACAGCATTGCTACACTCTGAGATCCCATATCAGCGTCATAACAGAGACTCATCTTTATTTCCACGTACAATCTAAAAATCATAAGCGGCGTATCTTTACCGCAGTGCGTGATTTTAGTTGGGATAGCACATTTAGCAACACACATTTAGCAATGCTGGCATCTGGCTTGACTTTGAGAGCATGTCTAGAGCAAAAATAATGTGTCAAAAAGATCATTTACCTACTGTGTTACATGGTGGTTGATCTTTACATCTGCGCTGACGTTTAGAATCTCCCAAACCTTGAATGCTTTCTTCCATGATCGGTTTTCTTTTTTCTCTGAGTTAGATGCTTACATCCACTAGCTTCTTTTTAAATCTCCCGCTTTTGGGTCAAAATCTCACACTAGATGTCTCACACAGTTAATCAGCGCTGCTGGGTCTGAGCCAAAAAACAAAACAAAAAAACAATGACAACCAATTGAAAAGGCAAACCAGCCCTGAACAAGCTGTTAAGTATCGTACGCTTTGTTATTTTTGCTTACGCTGAAACATGCTGTTTACTGGCGGTGTGAAGTAACAATGGATTCTTATAGGGCACAGACATTTGCACCTGGATCATGTACCCTTGAGCAGAGGATGCTTAATGCTTAAAGCACTCAGAAAAACACACTGGTTAAAGACGAGCAGATCAGAGCGCCCGGGTTAGACGTGTCGGAGACAGCGTAAGCGGGGCCAGATTGAGATGGTTTGGACATGTGAAAAGGAGGTATAGTGGATCTATTAGGAGAAAAGGAGAAAATCAAAGAGGAAGTTTCTGGGTGTGGTGAGAGAGGACATGTAGTTGGTTGTTTGACAAAGGAAGATGTCAGAGGACAAGGTAAGATGATCAACTTATGAAAAATGATCCGCTATTGCAACCCCTAAAGGGAACAGACAAAAGAAGAAGATTTACAGTAGCTTTTTTTATGGATTTCTTTATGATATATCCCTTTGTGTGGAAATTTGTAAATTATTCTTCAAATAAAATTGTAAATCATAGTGATTAAAAGAGTTTAAGGATGAATAGGTATTATTATATTCAAATAAACTTAAATGAAATCAACATTGCTGCAGAATTAATTTATCATGGAGGGATAACATATATTGTCTTACATTGCTGCAGCCTCAATGGGCTGCATGTGTGTGCGCGTGTTGGTGTGTGTGTTTGTGTGCCTGTATGTGTGTCCTCTTCAGAGGATGAAGAGCAGAAGTTGCCTTGAACAGACACCGGCCCATTGAAACATCAATGACAAGAATGCGACACATGCAATGCAGAGTACACACATGCTGCTTTGAGTCAATCTCACACACTCACAGCCGACTGGGCACACATACACACACACCCACGTGCACACACACACACATGCATGGATACACACTAAACTCAGATGTCTCAAATGTTTGAATATTCTTTATCTTTCTCTCTAAAATACATAAAAGCTGAGAAACCAAGGACTTTTTTAATTATTTCACATGCATAAAAATGTGACTCTTCACCCACACACAGACACACACACACACACACACACATTAAATAGAAGCCTCACAACCTTAACTCATAGTAAAACCCAAGTCATACAACACTCGCATCAAATTAAGACAGCAGAGGTCTAACAGAAAAGATATGCAGAAGATATAGATATAGATAGATTTCTTGAAACACAGTTGAACTGAACTTCTGGATTCTGTCCATCTGCATTAGTGACAATTTTCACAATTCTCTCATTGACAAATCTTCCTTCAGTGCTTAATTTATCTCGACACTACTGGCACTCACACTCTCTGGCACTACTGAGACGTACTTGTTTCAGTAGTGCCGGCATTATATTTATCTGTTCCTCTTTCAAGCAGGGGTTCTTTATAAAGTAACACAGCAACTATCTGTGAGAAACTTCATCTGCTTCTGCTGAAAATATGGATATCAGACAAAAACTCTGAACACTGATTTTACTTTACCAAATGTTATAGTATTCTTTTAGTTTAGTTTTTTTGTTGTTAACGGAACAGGTTTGATCTTTGTTGAATGATGTTACCTGTCTTCATGCATGGACACATAGCTGGAATGTCTTTACTTCTACTGTCACATTTGGTTATCCGTTAACTTCTCACCTCTGCCAATGGAGTTGGAGGAAGTTATTTGGCCGCTGCAATTTGTTTATCTCTATGTGTGTGTGTGTGTGCAGGATAACTCCAAAGGTTTTGAAACGAGCGGGAACATTTGCCCTCGGGGGGTAAATAGATCATTGTCTTTATCCGGAAGATTTACTACAGTTTGAAAGTAGTGTATTTTTCAAGTGAATTGTTAACGTCAAAAAAGCTTTGAAATTTATATAAAATTTAGAAATTAAAAATATTCGTATGGAATTGTATCCAGGTGCATAGAAAATACAATGTGGGGTGTCTTTAGTTCTACTTGCAGTATAAGCA
Organism: Lophius piscatorius; assembly: GCA_009660295.1. NCBI lineage: Eukaryota > Metazoa > Chordata > Actinopteri > Lophiiformes > Lophiidae > Lophius > Lophius piscatorius. The sequence goes on along the minus strand of VRLP01003297.1, from coordinate 61,687 downwards.
ACTAGTGACCACACGCCATGAGGCCCAAATAAAAAAGTTGCATCATAAACTCCAGTAAATGCAGCAGCAAATCATTTGAGGTGGTTCAACAAATTGCAACTGACAAGACATGGACCTCTCTCTTCCTGCTCCTGGACCCACTCCTGCTCCTCCCATATATTTGGCGGCTTGATGCTGCGTTTGCAGCAACCACAACGCGACTCTCTGACGCAGCATAAAGTAAATCATTTTGAATTTGCATGGTGCGGCACAAAATACTATCGGCGTTGACATTTTCCAATTGTCACATGTCCACATTTCACTAAGATGTAGATGCAGGACCAGCAGCAGGACCAGGTAAGAGTAGCTGTTTGTAGACACAGGCTGGCAGGAAGTTTTCTTCCAAAAACCTTGAGTTTGTTTCTGACCGCTCCTCCTTATGAGTCTGAAGCCGAGCTGTCACATGTCATGTTTCCTTTTCTCCATTGTCATATTATTTTACATTTACGTCGGGATGAGAGGGCTATCCTGTCTTTCTTCACATTCCATCACTTATATGTATCATTCTCCTACTACTGGCTATAGTCAGTGACGTCCCTCTTTCCTGGAACCCCCTCCAGCTCATCCGGTGATCTCAAGGTATTCCCAAATGAACTATTCAATCCCCCGGAGAGTCCTTGATACTCAGAATTAGCCATGTAATTGTTTTTTATGTTTTGCTGCACTCACTTTCTATTAGTGTTGAAAACAGAAAATAAATTAGCATAAAGTTAACTTGTTGACCTTTAATATTAAAAGGGAGTGTGATAAAACTAATAGATTGATTCACCCTAACTGCAATTTTATCCAACCTTCTCTTTCCTTCACTGATGAAGACTTCTACTCTTCTTTTTCTCTAATTATCTGCTCATCAACATATTAAAAGTATGGCAGCCACAGCAACTCACTGGTTGCCATGGTGAATCACAGTATTGGAGCTCCATCGATGATGATGGCTTTTGATAATCCTCAAGCGCTAGTTAAACTCAAGAGTTAACAAAATCAGAGTTGATTGAACCAGCTCAGATCAGGTGCTCTGGAAACTCAGTCTCCCATCTCAAGGTTGATCAACCCGTAGCTCAGGATTGAACTCAGAGTTTGTTGAACCGGCTTTCTGGAATTAACCCCTGGAGTTAACTTGTGTCTGCCACCAAATACTACTGTGAACCCAGACGTGGTGTTTTGATTTTCAGACTGATCTTTGAAGTCCACAACAAATACAAGGCAGAACCTGTGTTTATTCCAGTCAAGGTTGAAACTGACTTGGTAGAGAGGTGAGTTGTTTTCACTGTTCCCGAAAGAGAAAGCTGTTTATCCGTGGGTTTGTATAACTTATACGAGTGACATGATTAAGAAATTATTGTTTTGAGTGTTGAGTGCCTTGGTGTGAGCACTGCACTACGTAAATATCTAAGATTTTCATAAAAGTCAGCTGAAACTATCGTGTAGTAAGAAAAATTTTGGAAAATCTAACAGTTTAAATTTTGTTTTAAAAGCTCCTGGATACAGTCGGGTACCCTATACAGCCGTTAATTCGTCCCATGGTGCATGACGCTATAGCAAGCCCACGTTTTAGCAACTGAAGAACCAATTAGGAAAAATAAATTGGCTCCTGACAATCCCCCCCAAAACCCAAATAACCATATGACAATGTCAGATAAGATGGAAAACCAAAATATGAGACTACAAAACACTAAACATCTAAAAATATTATAAAATTGAAAAAAATCATGAAACTAACTTTAACATGGTGCCAAACTTTGCTTGTTGTGATGATGCCGGAGAGGAGAACAGGGAGTTTATTGCTTTATTGGGTCTATTGTTTATTGCTTAAAGTTTAGAGACCGGAGTAGACTGTCCACAGTGCCCCGAGAGCGTTGCATCATCAGAGTGGGGACCGGCCCACGTCAAGGCTATCAGGGGTCTGCGGCGATGCAACCCACCCGACCCTTGGTGAAACAGACTCACAGACTGTTAAGCTCTATTTTTCCATTATCATGTGACGATGTAAGGATTTGATACACTGGTAACACTATATAGGGTACCCGACTGTAAGGGTACCCGGGTTCTTTACTCAGCAATGTCTCATCTTTAAAGCAAGTTTTGTGTAAACTTTTCAAGGACCTTTAGTTGAATCTTGCAGACAAACTAATGCCCAACACACCCACACAAACATACACACATATCATAGAAGTAAGAGATGGATGAAAGGCTTCATCAAAAGTATAAACTGCAACAGGTGACTACTTCATCCTGCAGCGGTCAGAGGTTTTTATCTCGATGTGGAATTAAATCTTCAAGTGTTTATGGCTTAACTATTGAGCCCCATCACTGGAGACCTGTCGCTACTACATAATGAAAGTAATGAGATGCTTTAATGACATTGCTATTATGAGTGTCGCCTTCATTTAAGTTCTCAAAACTGCCATTTGGAGCTCTCATCCCCAACGCCGGACTAAGAATTAAAGTGAGCGATTTAAAGCAAAACTAAGTAACTTTCTGTTGAGAGTTTGTTCAGTACATCATTATTGTCGCTTTGAAGCAGCAACAGCCATTAAATGTTGACTGCTTTTGGTGCTCCTCTTCTAGATTTGATTTATTTGCTTTCAATAAAAACTCAGAGCCAGTGAGATTCTTGAAGTACCTCATACATTTAATTGAGAAGCAACAAAACATTTTTGTAGAGGTAAAATTATGTATCATGGTTGAGGAAAAGATCATAACATACGCTTACTTTCACGGAAATCCAGCCTTCGGGGTGAAAGTCATGTGACCCACTAGTCAACCTCATCTTCCAATCTTTACAGGACTCTCTGCTTTGTAAAATACATGCATTAGCCATAACATTAAAACCTAATCTTGAGTAGATCCCCCTTTTCCTTGGCACCAAAATGGAACATTGTGTTCTGCCAACATTCTATCAGAACCAGTATTGACTATTTTCACAATTTGTTCTACAAATGAGCTTTGGGAGCCCCCGTTTCAGATTACACCAGTTATCCATTCTTTTAAAAAATTACCTTTTGCAGGTGCAAACCACTGCACTAACAAGTCATGCAGTTTTGCATTCGGTCTGATCAAGTCGTCACAAAGTTACAATTTGACCTTATTTAAAGTCAATTGGATCCTCACGCTTGATCGTTTCATAATGACACAAAAGGGTTTCTATTGGAGAGACTATAAAGACATGTATGTCTCGTTTAGGTGCGCAGAGCTGAGCTGTCACAATGTGTGTGAAATTTTGTATTCACAAAGGATACACACAAAACACAGGAGCCTCTCTGTCCGTCTGCTACCCGCTATTCTCTCCGCACTCTTTTTTTCTCTAAGTTGAATCAAACTCTTTATGGTGTCTGTGTTTATGTGCATGCATGCATTTAGTATCCAATCAATATTCCTTGTAGGTTCAGGACAAGAGGCCCGATTCAGCTCACGTTTCTCCCCTCTGACAACCGTGACAAAGCAAACAGCAGAATATGGATCAGTACCGCTGTTGTCCACCTGCCGCAGGACGTGTGGTGTTGACTAAAGAGCTCATATTGGCGAAGTCCTTATTTATTCTTTTTTTATGTATGGCATTTTGTGTGTCAGTGACCTACACAAAGCAGCAAAGGCCCTATTATCCATTCAGAGCTTTGGGCGGTGTAACGGATTGATTTTAGTGGAGATGCCGACCGTCTTACACTTGATTAAATAGTAGAGTCTAGCCATTATCACCTGGAATAAATAACAAATATGTACCCAAAACAGTGGGAAAAAAAATTCTAATTCCACCGATTCATCTGGATCCACACCTAAATTTATGTTTCATCCGCCCTCCCCTCCACATTGTTTTGCTAACACAATCCAATTTTTTAAACTTTTAATTCAAAATGTTGAAAAATGTCCTATCTTAAAGCAATTACTGAAGGAAATGTTAAAAAAAAATGTAAATAAAAATGACTGGATACAAATCCTGATAAAAATTTACACCAAAATGTATTGGATTTGTTCTTGACTGTAACTTTTTGAGTGCTGATAACATACAAAGACATTGCTTAAACCAACAAACAATTTTGTAATAAAAACCTATTTTACCACCAATAAGACAAGATGATGCAATACAACAACTCTTCTTCAGCTGCTGCTCAAGATTTTTCATCTACATTGTTGAACTGGAATTGTTTTTTTGCTGGATGCCTTTCCTGCAACCCTTGTGGCTGGGGGTCTCGATGTTTCCCATGTTAAAATGTTTTCCTTAAGTTCACATGCATTCCAGATCATTCAGCCTGTTTTCAACAGAATGTGAAATAAGTGGTGTAAAACTAAGAAGATAACAATGTGGGTTTTAGTTGCCGAGATTGATTGAAATGTTATTAATTATCTAATGTGTTCAACTAAAACATCAACGAGACATCAATACGTGAAGATTTGTCTGTTTATAATATTGTAATTACTATAAATTGTTACTAAACTATATTGCGATATTATTGTTATAGGAATAAAAAAAATTTTTTGTGACTTTACTGTCGACTTTGTTTTTCTACAGTCTCAAAGTCAAATACATTCTTCTGTAACATTCTTCCGTAACATTCTCCTCTTTCAACTCTGCTGTTGTGAGTTGCTCACAAGTGCACTGCTAAATTTAAAGCTAATAAAAGTGGGGCGCTATGTGGCTTAACAGATAAGGTTTCGACTGTAAACTGTAAACATCTTCAGTTGGAATCTATTGATATCCCTGTCAAAGACATGAGACTTCTTCGCAAAAAACAATGCATTAAATAAGATTCACAAACAATAAACTAAAGCATACAAAGAAGGAGGGGGGGTCGGGTCAGAGGGTTGGGCTGGAACCTATCCCAGTTGACATTAACAATTCTCCAGTTCAACGCAAGGCCAACAGAGAGAGAGAGAGACAACCATTCACACCAATACTCACACTTCCTCTGAGAGGGAACCCACTCAGAGGACATGTTAACTCCCACTGAGTGAACTATCATCCCAACCTTCCTCCTTTTCTTCCTCCACCACAACTCCGACCTTGAGCATTTTTTTATGATCATCCTCATGGCGAAATGTTGCCTTGTTTTTTCAGAAGGTTAAACATGAACATTGTTTTAGGTCATCTTCTAAATATAGCTCTGACCTCTAACAAAGGCCCCCATTATATGTTTGTAAAACCCGACACCATCACTCATAAAGAATCTATATGTTTGTTTCACACCACTAGATGTTTTTCACGTAGAGACATATAAGGACACACTATTTAACTGATGTTTAATTTCATTCTATACTCTTCCCTACTATGGAGATGGACAGAACCAAAATAATTTGCGTATCAATAAGCTTGCCTTTTTTAAATTTCTAATAAAATACTTGCATTTTATTTATTGCGTTCCCGTCTGCTCTACCACTTTAAGCACTTTACACCACAAGCCCGTATTCACCCGTTCACACTCCCCCATACATGAGTAGCAGAAGCTACCAGCTAAACTTCCACCTGCTCATGAGGAGAAGTAAACAGTCATGCACTGATACACACAGGAATAGACGAGACATCAGGAGAAAACTGGGCTTCAGTATCTTGTTGAAGGACATTTGGACATTTATATATATATATATATGACTATAAACGAAAGTCTGGTTCTTCTCCACGGACCGTAGTCGAGAGGTTCAACCAACTGAGCCTCCACCCAGACTGAAGAGCTGAACCTGGACAAGTGACACCAGTGAAAGAAAAAATGATGTAAAGAGGGGGAAGGATAGGATGTTAGAGCTGAGCGAAACCAGAGGAGCTCTTATAATTTCTATTAATTATGATTTTTTGGGTCCAAGTCTCGTGTTAGAGTGGCCGGTTCAAGTCCTGCAGGACAAAATCCAAGTAATTAGTTCATGGTTATAAGTCCAATTAAATTAAAGTCTCAGGCATCAAAGGGGAGGGACCAGGTCACGTCTCTAGTCTCTGAACTAGAGTCCCAGTCAAGTTTCATGTCTTTCAAGAGAAAATCCAAGTTAAGTCATTGATACATGTCTAAGTCAGATCTTAAGTATTTAAGTTCCATGAACCTTGAGTTCATGTCATGATAGTATATGAGATTCAAGTCATCTATCGTAACAAGTTTAGTTCCGGTCAGGGGTAAGTTCTTGGCCACAGGTCCAAGTAAGGTCACCAGTCTCAAAAGGATAAGTCCTAGTCCAGTCATAAATCTTACCTTGCAATGTCCGAGTCAAATCTCAAGTTCTATGTCATAGATCGAAGTTGGGTCCCAAGACTCCAATGAAGTGTGACCGGGGATCGAACGCACGTTCTGGTGAGTTCCGTCAAGTTCCGTCAAGTTCAACTGCTGAAATCAACTTGATGGGCCACAGACAGCTACCGGTTCCGGAGTGATAGCTTCCTGGGAGGAGAGATGGCGCGCTCTGACACTCACAGCCAACCACTGGGAAGGAAGCTGGCGGCGATGAGCCAAGTTGAATCTTCCGGGCTGCAGAACCACTCCATTTAGGTCTAAGCGTTTCATTAATCTTCATGTTTCGTCTGACGGCTTTTTCTTGTTCTCAATCATAAGGATGATCCTCCATTTGTTAAAAGACTAACAACTAGAAAAACACAGAGGCCCCTTCCAGACGTCTTTCCAAACATGGCGGCCTCCGTATGCAAGGTCCGGCTCCTATGGATATAGAAACGGCTCTTTCTAAACAAACATTATGAAAGATTTTTTTTACTTCCAGTTGAAAGCACACAAAAAAAACATAGTTATGAATATTATATTACATTAAGTCAAAGAATTATCTCTACATACCCCCTACATTTTCCACACTGGACCTTTAAATGGGCTGCTGTGCATTATGGAATCCCATGTAGGCACAGAGCCCCATATGGGCCCCAGTTCTGTAACAACCGAGAGCATCTAAAACTCGCAGCCTTCATGAATGTCTGAAGGCTGAGAGCAAATAAAGCCCCAACATTCCAGTGTGGAAAAGAGTAGGGGGAAAGGCAGCTCTCCATCTGCAGCCCCTTATAATATTAATGTCTGACAAAGCCCTCAGTGCAGTCATACAGATAAAAGTTAATTAAGGTGCAGGAAGACTGAGAGGCAAACTACATGAGACAAAGTGGGTGAGAACATACTGTTCGTTCCCGATTTCACAGTCTTTATGGCAGCGCAACAAATGAAGCCATGCTTGTTTATTTATTTTTTCTTTTTGCCACAGTCTCATCATTATTCAGCATCCTGAGCCCTCAGGTCAGCCTACCCTGGGCCCTAAACCTCCCACATCGTTTCCATTTATCTGAATTGGATATTGTATATAGTTAGAAAACCAAAATATTTAGTTTATACATGATATCGTGGTATCATGTATTGTTATTTTATAATTATTTTTTGCTGGATTAACTTGACCTGTGAATATAACAAGGGGGTAAGGGGGGGAATTGAACACAGCATGAGGGTTAAAATGATGCCTTTGTGGCGAAGTGTCATCTATTAATCCCTGCATTACGACAATAATAAGGTCATTCTCTGTATTCCATTGATTTTAATGTACTAATGAATAAATAAATAAAACGAACATTGCTGGTTCGCAAATCTCAAATCCAACTTTAGTCTCAAATTATTATGTGTCCGCTTAAAATACTGGACCCACATGCAAAGCACTCAAATAAAGTTAAATGAATAAAAAGGTCTCATATACAAACAGGCAAACTAATCTAAACCAGAGGCATATAAGATAATGTGACTCCAAAAACTAAGGCAAACAGATGGAAATAACAAAGCAGCCAGACACTTAGACTTAAATACAATGGCTAACCAGGACAATAAGGGACAGGTGAGGAGCAGGGACAGGTGAGATCATCCAACAATCAGGGAGGACACACTTGGAGGCGGGACTCACGCATACACATACAGACACAGGAGAGAAAGTGCAACTAAAATGAATAATGATGGAAAACAAAGAGAAGAAAAAAGCAAAGGACAACTCATTAGAAAATAAACATAGAAATGAACCTTCAAAATAAAACAGGATATAAAATCTATAACTTCTTTCATTCCTGTGAAAGTTTGAAGATGAGTCTCAATTTTTGTCTCTACTGTCCTTAATCCTATAAGTGTAATTTCCTTCCTTTGTTAATAATGGTCATTCCCCTCTTTACTCTTTTAATTTGAAAGACTGCCTCTCTTCGCTATTTAGCTTGCTTTACACGTGTCATCCTTCTTTCTGTTTTGTCCTCTTAGTTCCTCTCCTATGTTCACAGCTCTTTATACTCATCTATTCGCTGTTTCATATTAGCTCATATCAGTGTGTTCCGTGGGTCTTTTCCGTTAAACGATCCTCTGTGGTTTTCTGTCATAGTCACCCATGTTCTCCTGCCACCTGTTTCTCATTGTCTTGTTGCTCTCTGTATTTGGGGCAGCTGTAGCTCATCTAGGTCTGTGAATTTCTCTGATTTATTCAGATTTTTGACTTTCTCTGTTACTTTGATTTCGTCCTCGCCATCTGCTGTTGGATCTGCTTCCTTGGTTTTGAGCCTCACTGTATTACGGACATTGTTTTTCTGCATCTGCTCTGCATCTTCCTCGTAGGTCCAAACTCTGTTTCTTTCTTAAGTCTTAAACATTAGGGGCAGTAATGTTGGTTTTAATGGCCTTACAGCTCCCCGAAGACCTTTCTGTGTCAAGTTTTAGTGGCTTCTCTTTCACATGCAGTGTAGGTGAATCGGTGACTCCCTTCCTGTAGCCCGTTTTCTCTCTCCATGACCCTGTTTAGGCTTGGTTTTAAAATGTGTTTTGGGTGATCTGATCATAAGCGGACTATGAGACACGTCGGCGTTAACATCTGTGTGAATCATGCGTCTCTAAATTCGTCAACTTGTCAACTGACCACTTGTGCCCAGATTATTTGCTGCCTACGTCACTTCCGCTCCAAGTATGAAGGACGTGCTGCGGAGTTATCAGACACGTCAGTCATGCTTCAGATTTGTTTAGCTAGCTAGCACGGGCTAGCTAACACAAGATGTTTAAAGAGCTAAGATACATGATTGGACTACTTCAACTGTAGAGACTCACAGGACAAAGTAATTGGGGACTTGTTAAAGAAGGCAGAACAAGGGGGAAATTCAAACTCCTTAAAAAAGCAGTGGTTTTCAGCAGTGCATTTCTAGCCAAAAGACCCCGAACAACAAACAACACGTCCAGCACTGATGACGTATTTTCCTGTTATGTCCTTGTCGGTACTGCATCAGATCACATTAACCTTTTCTCCATAAAATACAGGTGGTGAAATGGGTCCCAGACTATCTCGGCAAATAGTTTGAGTAATCGGATCTCAATGTGTCCTGGTGGTCGCCTACACTTGTATTTAAAAACGTACCTCGCTGTCCACTTGTGAGCCGATCGGCCAAAACTTTTCTTTTTTTTTTATAACCGAGGATAAACAGGATATATGTGTTGGCCCTGTGGTACACCTGTAACTTGCCCTCTCACCCGATGTCAGCTGGGTTAGGCTTCAGACCTGCACAGGATAAGCCTTTGCAGAAAATACATGGATCTACTTGGTTATGTTCACACACTGAAGCAAATTTGAATTCAAAATCTTTTTTTTAGAAGGAGATGTTAGGATATTGGATATGTTGTAGTTTTTAAGAATGCAAATTAAGTACATTAAATCAGAGACTAAACCGGAGACTCCAAGATATTTGTGGGTGGAAATAAAGAGAAAGAGCAATCACTCGAGAATAGAGGAGAGGTAAAAAAAGGCACAGAGATGAATGGAGGGCTGTGAAGAGGAATTACTGAGAAGCAAGCAGAGATTCACGACAAAGGAACAGAAAACGAGAAAGGAATAGAGAAAGAGAAGAGCTGGAAGAGAGAAAAATGGAGTTATGGATGAAAAGGGGGGCAGTAATAACAGAGAGCTGGTATGTAGGTGTTGATTATTGGAAATGGAGCGAGGAAGATGAAGCGAGAATGAGCCCAGACAAGGAGCATGAAGCAAGAATAAAGACCAGAGCGACTGGCAGAGAAAGAACAGAGCGAGTGAGTTAGCATGGAAAGACTCAGGGAGAGAGAAAGACCGAGAGAGAGAGAATAGTGAGTCATATGACACAGCAGCATGTGTTGGTGGGCAGTTATAATTCTCTCTCCCTGTCTCTTGCCCATGTTCCTTCCACTCAGATACAAGAGGAGCTCTCAGCCAATCAGGACGCAGTGGTTTATGACCACACTGCCTCTGCCTCTCTCTTTCTCTCTCTTTCTCTCTCTCTCTCATCTTCCACTAATACTCTTTAATAATTTGCAATAAGTTTTCCATTTACTTTTCATATGGAGGATTTATTTATATGGACTTAACACTGAATAAAAAAAGAAAAAAAAAGCTATTATAGATTTATTGAATACCTCTTGCTGGATCTGCTTGATTATCTTGTGCATAATTTTTTTCATTATAAGTTCCAAGATTTTGAGTAAATCTTGGCTGCGAACATAAAGTTGTAATCATTTTGGACACGGCAGGGAATTAAGAAGTTAATGTTTTTAGTATTCCAAAGAAACTATTTTCTTACATATTGCAAATCACCATGTTATATTCTAAATTCTGCAATAATAGAAATTGATGACAATTCTAGTGTTGGGTTGACATTATATGTATTATTTGTATATAATTCCTGAGTCTCCAGTGACAAAATATTGAATGGATAAAGTAATACATAAGTTTTAATAAGCTTTTCATACATATTATTGGCAAGTTATGCAATTCTGTTGACAGATGGAGTCATTATGGTGTCCATGTCTGTCAAGCTCCTTCTCAAAGCCGCTAAATTAAGGACCCCCCATATGAACCCCTCTTTGTTCTAGGTATTTACCTGGATCTGCACTATACATAGAGATTATCACCTATGCCAAGGAGTTTATGTATTTACCCTTGTTTGTTTGTCTGTCTATTGTTGGCAACATTACAGGAAAACTAATGGATGATTTGCAAGACATTTTACCCAGAGGTTATTTTCCACATAGTAGAGATGATTCAATTTTGTAAAGATCAAGTCATGACTTAACGTTGTAACGTCATAGTAATGTTTTTTTAAGCATTGTGAGAGCAGAGCACTTTTTTGGCTCTTCGTTAATAACATTGTCTATAATTAACAGATTTGTTAATTATACCAAAAATCAGCCCACTGTAAATGAACCAGAACCAGAACGGGTCGTGGATTTTGTTATGGATTTTGTTGTTATGTAATGCTTTTCGTTATTGGCCAAAAATTCAATTTTAGATATTTGGTACTGAAATTTTGTGAACTGTTTCAGTCCATTTATAGTGGATTTTATATTCTCGAACAATAAAATTAATGAGTTTTAAAAAATAAATAAACGATGAAATATAATTTGCCAAAATATCACATAATCATAAACAGCATCTTGACTGACACAGTAACTACGGTATTTAAGGATATCATTTTAAATCCCTGGCAAATGTTATTATTTAATATATAGGTGTTATAGGTGTTCTTTAATTGGAAAGTATCCTAAATAAAGCGATCTAAATGATTCTGATCACACTACACACTCTCTAGTTTTTAACATTAGAAATTGAATACAGTGGATTTTCTTCTTTTGCAAAAAATTAAGGGAAATATCTCCGTATATCACTGTACCTTGTGTTGATTTGGTATGTGATGTTATTCAAACAGGTACCAGCCTGCAGCTGACAAAAAAGGTCCAAAAAGCCAAAATTTAGAATTTTCTAGGTAATAAAAAAAAGTCCTTTCATCTGAATACACTAAAAAACACAATGTGTTTTTCCCTGTCACATATCTGACCATCCCATCACATTTCATGAATATTTTGAAGTGGTTTTTTGTGCAATAATGCTAATGGGCAAGCAAACCAACAAACAAAATCATGCAGGCATGAACTATGTCCTTGATATCGATGATTGACAGCAACATTCTGGTTTACTGAGGGAAAAAATGACACGCAGAGCATCGATTAAAATGTTTATATTTTTCTTTAAGTACAATAAGATGCTCTGGCACTGTTTACTTATAGTACAGTCTATGAATCGACTGATATAACTGTTAATGAGCGTGATTAAGTGAATGATAACATTTCCTGCCATTTTCTATACTCTGGTTATTCCTAACTCTAAGTCTGTGTGGAGACATCTATATCCCCATCTGTCTTCCCCCTGGCGTGTGTATAGTCATGGATAAAAAAGCTTGTCTAGGTTAAATACAATACATGCTAAGCCTCAGTGTCGGCATGTGACAGATGGGGAGAGAGAGATATAGGGCGAGAGACATGGACAAATGCAGGTATTTCATGAAGTTGATCTGGGAAGCCATGTCAGTCCAGGCAAAAAGTGTGGAGGGGAAATGAAAGAGAAATCTGTACTGTTTGGTGTGTTCATCCATCAGTCTGTTTGTGTTTTAAGAACACATGTGTCTGCACATACTGCCTGAGAGTGTGTGCTTACATATTGTTTAGAGCTCGTGGACCAATCTGGGTTGATCGATGCACACACAAACCATTTATTTACCACACAATGTTATGTGTCATAACAATTCGCAGGCGGGAGAACGAGAACCGCGAATGGTGTGCTTGTACAATGAGTGTGTGTGTGTGTGTGTGTGTGTGTGTGTGTGTGTGTGTTTGCACAGGCTGACAGATGTGACTGTGCAATCTAATCATTATGTTGAATGTAAATATTCCTCTGGGTCAGCATTGAGGATGAATCCCCCACAGATCAAGAGTTTTTATTTTATTCCATTATTCAAATACTGAAGGTTTCTTCTGCCACCCCTGTTGAGATTCCCTCGAGATATTTTTCCACTTTAGATCCATAACTTTCTTGGGTTCTCCTTCACAAGACCAGCAGATCGGGTTGCTTACCCGCCCAGCCTCAGTGGGTTGTTTTTCCGATATAGTACACGTCATCATGAAAAGTGAAAAAGCAAATAATGATAAAATAAAATAAATATTAATATGTGTCTACTGATTTGTTCTAAAAATGTATTTTCCGTATGAATCCAATCCTTTCATTGATTCTTTATAATCAAAAAGGCTGAATTTGCTTATTTCCTCCTCAAATAGAGAGGCGACATGAAGGTGAGGCGGCTATGAGCTGAGCATCATCTCAGAGTCTGTAGTCCCTCACAAATGGTGTCCAGCGCGTGCCTTTTGTCTTTTCACTGTGTTTCACCAATGTAACGTTTCACTTTTATTATATGTCTTCATTTTCAATAGAATAGGTAATGTATTTCACATGTGTGTAGAACATATTTAGTCTTGACATAAAACCGTAATGAAATAGCACGAGTTGGGACAGTCAGTACCTCTGCCTCACTGAAGGGGGCGCGCTGAGCCCACAGATTTATCCTTGTTTTGCTGTTTCTCTTCTTCTATGCAGAAACCAAATCAGAGTCAAGTTCACTACATATGTTTTTCTCTGACTGCAAAAATGGAAAATTCTACATCCAAGCGACCCCAGGATTATCGATGAATTATTCAATTTTAAAAATGAACGTATAGTTGTGTCTGTATTTTTTTAATCATTTTTTTTCTTATCAAATTGAAAACATTTTGAATACAAAAAAAAGTAAGAGTAGCAATCAGAAACTTTATTTTTAAAAGATAATGCCACATTTAACTTTTTTTTTGAATTTCTAAAGTCTATTTTTTTCCAAAAATTTGGTGTGAACGTATGATTTTTAATCGCACTGTGTGAATAGTGGAATTGCGGTGGCAAATTAAGAGCAAATGTAATTTTCCAAATTAAAGATGACTAAAGCTCCTACCATGAATCCTGTAATGTACTTGAGCCGTCTGACAGACAATGTCACATGCCCCACAATAGAGATGAAGAGGACCAACTAACCTACTCCCTCACTCGCCAAGCTAAGGGGTCAAAATCTAAATCTCAAACATTTTACTTTGAAAATATATATTTCACCAAACAAACCCTGCACAAAATTCCGGATCAAAATGTTAAGAATCCATTTTCTGACCAGATTAGCGAGTGCTGAAAAACCGTAAGTGCGTAATTGTGAATTAAAATAAGTCATTATCAAAATCTTTTTTCTTCTATCCAACTAAAAACTGCAGGCAGTGACGTGTTGACATCAGTGTTGACAGATTCTGATTTACATCAAGGCTCAGTCTTAATCCATCTGCATAAAACACAGCTTCTACAGCCGTGGGTTAGAACCTCACTGCTGACACATTCATTCCTTTACTCAAACATAACTCACTGCCATAGACCTCATGTGTGTCTCTTCAAGTGAACCAATGTACGTATAACAGGAAAAGACAAAGACACACTGCAAGGTGTAAGAAATTGGTCAATAAAAACTACCCGCAGTCGGATTCTCTCTTCTCTCAGAGCCATGTAGTTAATAAGCAAAGGTATGTTAAGGTTACTGTAGGATATTTTTAACACAGTAGGAGTCTTATTATCCCATTTCAACTCAGTCTCATTGCCAAAGCCTTAAAAACCGCTATCCTGGTGCGCTGTAACACATTTTCCAATAGACCAATAGAATCAAAGAATTCATCCAGGCATGGAAATTGAGGAACAAAACTCACACTTCGTAGGTCTTGATTACAAGAGCAATACAACAAAAGTTTTCATTCATACTGAGACCGTGGGAGTATAGCCATTTCTCGGAAAAAGACAGTTGTGTCAGGTATGTTTTAACAGTCAAGTATTTCTAAGTAGGCATTAAGTGTAATTATTGTATAGTTTTATAATGTGTTCCCCCTAAATAGGTTCATTTAAAAACTGAATAGTGACATTATAACCACTGACAGAGGACATCAGCATAACATTGATTATATCTTTACAGCGGTACCTGTCTGCAACTCTAATAATCCAAGTCGATCTGACAAGAGCCAAATTGTGATGGCTGAACGACTGGGTCGGGGCATCTCCAGTATTCCAAGTCTTGTTAGGCAATCACGGTTTGCAGTGGTTAGTATCTACGATAGTAGTCTAAGGAAGGATAACAGATGAGGTGACGGGCGCCCATGGCTCGTTATGCACTTGAGGAGCAGAGGCTAACTCGTGTTTTCTGATATCAAAGAAGAGCTACAGCACACATTAAAATCCCTCCTGATAGAAAGGGGTATGAAAAAGCAGAGCATTATAGAGCGTCTTGGTGACCAAAAAGGTGGATTTTAATGTTATGGATGATCAGTGTATTTTGCAAAGCAAGAAAGTCTCATGGAGGATGGCAGTTGATGTTGAGAAACAGAGGACTTCCACCCAGAACGTCACGTCCCGTGAACGCAAGTATGTGCAAAGTGCTTTCATGTATGGTAGCAATAAACAGAATTTCAGAAATAGTTTTCCTTCATTATTTAGTGGATTAGTGTAGGGGGGTGGAGAGAAAGCTGGACACCTTTATGCATATCATCTGTTTTAGGTGGTCCTGTAGGCTGATCTCGCTCCCAGGCATGAACCAGCTCCGTGTCTCTACTGTTTAGATTTAGAAGAAGATGAGTTCTCTCCTGCGTACAGAAAAACACGTTTGGTTCGTTCTGATGGAAATCAAGCAGTAAGGTTTTGGAATAATGTCGTTTTAGAGAAGCTTTTACGGCAGCACTACACATAAGCTGTTCTCCAGTCTGCCTTTATCTCCCAGGTCATTTGGAAAGATATAATCAGGGAAGCATGTCTGGTGATCCAAGTTCTGCAATTCTGTGCATGGAGGCTGAAAGTTTTTTTGCCTGATGATACAGCACATAAGTATTGACAGTGGGATGTTTCATATCTGCTGGTTCATGACAAATAAACTCCCAGTTCAGGTCATTTTTAGTGTTTTGAAGCTTGAAGGAAACTCAATTGCATAAGAATTGTGACATTGGTTCGGTCTATTGTAGAGGCTCCAAACTGTAAGGCTGCAGGCTATTTCTTTCCGTTATGAAAATAGACGGCGTTTTACAGTGATTTATAGTTCATGAGTAATATGCAGGAATACAGATAGTTGAGCAATATCTATTAGCAGAGCATTTTGAGTTAACCCTTAAATGTCCTACTCGCCTGTTTGGTTGAGCACATTATGATTCAATATTTCTGATTGAAAAATGTGGCCACTTGGTTGAACCTTGTTTATAATACGACAAAGTGCCAACATGATTCTGCTAAAGCTCAAGGGCCCACGGATAGAGCCCTGGGGGATACAACAGGTCAAAGGTTGCACGGAGGTGGAGGCATTAACCATTGCTATAGAAGTCTTATTCAATACAAAGGGAGTTTTTTTAGTATATTAAAGCGTGTGTGTGTGTGAATCATGTAACTTAATTATGAAATAGAAAATTTCATAATTAAGTAATTTCATAGGTCAGATATTTTTTTACTGATCAAAAATCAGCTTGACTGAAAATATTAAAATATTGATTTTCCCATAAATTTAGACTAATATATTCAAATAATAAAAGTCACAAAGAAATATGCAAAGAAATATTTTTCATAGATTTGTTTTTCTTGGTGAAGACACTAAAGGGTTAAATAATGTAATGTTTCAGTGCAATGTTTGTTTGCAGAAACTTAACCCATAAAAGAGGAAGGGGATATGAAATAAAGCAACATAAACTAATTTAGCACGTATCAGAATATGTATTTTTAAATACTGCCTTTTGAGGTGAGATTTGTACAATCTTACATAGACGTTATGATATATTATGGTATTTTTCTATTTAAATATAAATTAGCTTGGCAGCTTTTTCCTTACAAAGGAAAACATATTTCTTATTTTTCGATGTATATATATATTTATTAAAATAATTGTTTTTAACTTGCTTTGGATCCACTTGTTCCAAGTGTGTCTTAAAAAACGGTTAAATGTAACATAGGATCTTTTATTGAAGTATTAGAATTATTAATGGACTTACTTTTAGTAACAAATAAAACAAATTATTACTTCATAATAAAAAAAATCAACAATAAAATTGTGACATACGTGATTCTTATTGGTTACATTGCCAGTATTTATTGAGTTTTTATAATTCAAACCTATCAAACCTATTTGAACATGACTACAGTAAAATCCTGGGTTTTGCTACATCAAACACCTCTCTCTCTCTGTCTCTCTCTCTCTCTCTCTCTCTCTCTACCGTTTTCCTCCTTGTGTCATTAAATGTCTATTCATGTTTTCACTCTCTCTCTTCCCACATTCTCAGGCCATCAGGCCCCTCACAATAATCAGCAGTTATTATTATACATTTTCATTCATGCTTGATAAGGATTATACTTCTGCCACAGTCCACAGTATATTACCCAAGTGATCCGTTAATTCCTACATCACAGGGAAGGCTCACGCCGCTGTTTGCACCGAACAGACAGAATACTAATGCTTGAGCTTCATCGTATAAGATTTGTTTTCCTTCTTTTTAAATAACAATAATTATATATAATCATCAAAAATGGCAAAAGCTCTTGATCACACAGCAGTTAGAATTTCAAAGCAAAATCCTGCAGAGCCAATCTTATTTTTTCCATAGTCAATAGTGTGTTAAATCCGAGACACTTCCAGGTTGAGGGCACCTCCGTAAACATCCAGTGTGTCATTGATCAATTCTACAATAAAAGTGTGATCACTCAAGCTTTAATAAAAGTCTATAATCAGCCTTCTATATAAGCATCCCATCTAAGCCGTCACCAGACATTACACAATGTTTCACGTTGCAGCACAAACAGACAGCTTCCTCTATTGATGCCTGTTATAGGAAGCCACGTCTTGTTTGTAGCTATCAACCAGATCTGTGACCTACTTCATAGATGGGTCACGCGTTCATCGATCATCAGGGAGGGAGCCCGTTCAAACTCGGCTGCGTCAATGCAGGCGGTCAATATGCGCCGCACTGTTTCGCAGCGATTGAGGTGAGCTCAGCTTTAAATGAAACTCCTCTCGTAGCGTTTGGAATGTTTTCTGTTGGCAGGCACTGTTTGCTAATTTCCTACTCAAAGTTAACTGATTTGTTTCATCTCACCAGCTTATGTGCCAGAAAGTATAGATTTTATACTCTTATGAATACTGTGAAGTTGTGTTAGATAGTTTTTATATCCATGAGGACAGAGGCGATGTGTCCCATTTTTATCTCATTTTATTTATTATAGTAGATTATTTGACCAGGACCAGGATACATGTGTGGGCATTGTTACATTTAGGTTACATTCACACTGCTAGTCTTGATGCTTCAATCTGATCTGAACATT
Organism: Lophius piscatorius; assembly: GCA_009660295.1. NCBI lineage: Eukaryota > Metazoa > Chordata > Actinopteri > Lophiiformes > Lophiidae > Lophius > Lophius piscatorius. The sequence continues at coordinate 43,480 of VRLP01003297.1, read as the reverse complement.
ACTCTTAAAATCTGTCCTATATATGAACAGATCTAAACTGACCTGCATGCACAAAAGAGCAATAACAAAGATTTGACATGCAGCGTGTTGTCAATACGGAGTTCAAGGCTTATAGTGAAAGTCTTTATAGTAATGTTTTCGTGTTAAAGACGGCGCCGTCAGTGCAGCTTTGTGACGAATGTCGATGGAAGAGGACATCAAACTCGCATGAATTCAGACTGAGGTCCCACTGCAAAAAATCCGACCTGTGTCTAATTTAGGAGGACATATGGAAGTGGTCCAAATCGGACCTGGGAAAGATGAGATTGTGTGTGGTTGGTGCTGTTCACACCGACATGAAAAAAGGAACATATGAGCAGAAAAATCCGACATGGGCCACTTTTTTTCCTGCACTGTTAACAAAGCCTTAAATAAAATAAAACTGACATGGTTGCTAATTTGTAGTCTGTGAGCCTGTTTAGGCCCTTACTGAGTAACACACATTATATAACCCTCTAAAACACACAACATGCTAAACACATAATACAAGACCAACGAGAGAAAACAAGCAGACAAAAAAACGGTAGTTGAAACACGAGGGACTGAATCAGTAATTAAATGACTGACAACAAACATTACGGACAACAAAGGGAAAGGAAAGTGTGTGTGTTTTGTAAACACACATCTGAATGTTCACAGGTTCGCTCTCTTGTAAGTCGCCGTCCAACACCATAACGTCTACGTTACATTAAACAATACACGAATGTTAGCACCTGTATGTTTTGGAATTATTTTAAGATATGTTGAAGACGTTTTCTACTTTCAGCTGTTCCCCTTAGGGGTCGCCACAGCAGATCATCCGTTTCAATCTTCATTGAAGAGTCCTCTGCCTCTTCCTCTGTCACACCAACAGACTGCATGTCCTCTCTCGCCACATCCAGACACCTCTTCTTTGGTATTCCCCTCTTCCTCCGGCCTGATGGCTCCAGCATCCTTCTACCTATAGATCCAGAATCCCTCCTCTTCACGAGTCCAAACCATCTCAATCTAACTTCTCTTACTTTGTCTCCAAAACATCCGACCTGTTCCTCTGGTGGGCTTCTTTCTCAATATGTTGAGGTCAAAACTATCGAAAATAAATTACTTTCATGCTTTCATACTTTCATACTTTCATACTTTCATACTTTCATGCCACTTTCACTCAGGAAGATTTTTTTTATTTCTATGAAAAACAATATTTTTCGGGAGTTACACAGGGTTTGATGCAGGGGTTTAGGGGCTTTTGGGGGATATACCCTTGCTCTCAGGGACAGTAGCGTATAGGCATGGTTCTCATTGTTATAGTTTACATGATTATTTGTAACATCAACCGGTTGATGAGGTGCAGTCAGGTGCTAAAGCGTGCCGGTGAGGTTGTGCTCACGTTTCTGAGCATCGTTAGTCAGTGTGCAGCATTTCCTTTCTAATCTACTCATTTCTGTTCTACACACCTGGCTTTGAAAAAGAAAGATGGATGTGAAAGATATTCTTTTTTCAATATATGCGGGAAAACAAATAAGAAATTGTTACTACGTGAGGAACAGAATGAGTTCAATTTTCTTCTTAATGATACAAGATCGTATAATAACTATTAACTAAAGGTTAACAAAAGATTGGTGGCTGGAAGACGCTGGCTCTATATGCAGACTACCCTCATCTTGAACCTGTTTGAGGACCAATCGGGACCCTGAGAGTATGATGTGGGCATTCATGTCAGCCTGGTGTCTAACCGACTGTGCCACAAGAGTTGTGAGACACAAGCTCTTCGTGGCCGGTGCCCGTCTCTACACCTGCTTTAATCTGTTGACTCATTATTGTCAACTGATGCCAACCAAAGCGATGTGCCCCACTGTCCGGGCTGATCCACCTTCTTCTTGTCATTCTATGAACCACATTTAGGAACTTATAACCAATCAAAGCGATGACAGATCTGTGCGGCGGCATGATTTCATCCTCTGTTAAACTCAAAGCGACTGAAGCATTAAATATGCTCTTCGGCGTGTTCAGACAAATGAGGCTCTGGTAAAAGCTCAGGCAGGAAGACTGGCCATAGTTTATATCATATACCACCCCGTCATCCTGATCGGTCTTAATTTATAGCCAAGGATGGTTCAACTCTATCCTTGACTATGGTTTATTCATGCAGCCCTCCACCACCCAGTATTTGCAGATTTATTAACTTCATAATTTCCTCAGCCTCATCAGAATCATCAGCCACCACCACCAATGTTCGTTCTCCAATGACGGATTTGTCTTTCTGTTGATCGAGGCACATGACCCTTCAGTCACAATCTTCCTTCAGAGTCCATCCGGCAAAGACTTCCCAAATGCTAAATATCAGACTTAATCTGTTGATTTCTCCTGATTGAAGTCTGTCTACAAACAAAAGTGAAAAAAAACCTGAACACATTATGCACTGTGAATTTATGATAGACATTAAAAACCAAAAATACTAAATGATGCACATTCATTGAAAGTGTGTGTCTAATAAAAGCTGCATCCACTTTTGAAATAATTCAAACACAAACACTTCCCTCTTTTGTTTATGTTCCACCGTGTGTTCAATGTAGTGGTCCAAACCATTGAAGAGTGGGCCTATTTCAAAATCATCATCGCTTTCTGCACGTCAATCTCCTTCTCCCTTTCTTCATTTAATTCCTCAATGAGGGGAGGACAGTAAAAAGGTAATCTGCAGAGAAGATGAAAAGAATTAACTGCATGAAGTCACCATATCAGTGGCAGACACTTAGTTAATAAGTATTAAACCTCCGTCCCTCCATTATTCTGCTTCTATCGCTTCTCATCTTTCTTACACAACCTTCTCCAGCACTTTTCTCCCTCGTCTTTTCAAGCCCCCTTATTTTCTTCATCATATCTCTTCATTATGTCTCGGACATACCCACGCACACACAGGTAGATCACTGCAGTGCAAATGTGCAGTGTGTTATAAGTGCAATTTAAATCATATCTCACTCCTGAGAAAAGAGAATTCCCCTCACTGTCTCTGCAAATTCAACTACTTCCATTTCCAGCGTCTTTTTGTGCTCACCTTTTGTGACACATTTTAATCAGCTCAGAGCTGCAGCTCTCCGACACTCACCTTTTACAAGAATATAGCTTGTTAACCCTTTAATGTCCTCAGAATATCTTAGACATTCTAAATTTATCATTTATCATTAAATTGTTTGGTCAAGTTTGTGTTTTTAAACCATTAAACAAAAAACTGTTTTCTAAAATGATTTCATGAAATTTTGAATTTAGAGTTAGGTTTAGTTAGGTTTAGCTCAAACTTTTGGTAAATCATGTTTTTAGAAAAAAAATTTGACACTTACTAGAATTTTTTCTAGTTTTCTATTCTCGGGACTGTTCCCATCCCATAAATAAAGAATGTCAGATCTTTCACTCTTGCTAAAGCTTTACATACATTTCCTTGTACCTGCAGCCATTGCAGTTCTAAACAAAGCTGGCCCCGGATGAGGCCTTTCACCTTTGTAAGGTTATTTTCTAAGATTGTAAGTTAATGTTAAACTGGTACCATTATCTTACGATTGTGTGATTTTCTCATGATTGTTATTTTATGCTTGAACAATTTTTATTCTTGCAGGTTCTTTTCAGCTGTTGTCTTATCTGTATTTGCCATGACAATACCTGTATTTATGTATTTATGTATTTTGTCCATGTGTCCTCTGTATTCGTAATGCTTGGATGTATTATTTTTAACTTTGAATTGTTGAATCTCTTGTTTGTCTGCATAACAAATTTAACCTGGAGGTACCAGCACAGGGACCTTGAACATATTTAAAGGAAAAACATGATCTTTCATGATGTGTTCACACCAAACGTGAAGTAAATTTCTACACAGTCGATGCAAATCAGATGTACATTCACATTCAGCCAATGCTGAGCAGCACGAATGACCAATGAGAATTGATTAGTATGATGTTTATGACACTAAGATGTGTGAGTTGCTTCATTTGCATGTTCATGCAATTTGAAAAATGTCACCTAAGGCAAATCCAAAATAAGGCGTCATAACTCAAGTTCTCCTGCAGTGACATTTCCACGAGTTAAGCGAAAAGTTTTGGTTTTGAATACACCAAGAGCGTTTGAGTGCTGCAGTGAATGGTCACTCCGTCCAGGAGCCTTAAGGGTAGAGTTGGGTGGTCAGAGGATTCACTCACCCCACGATGCCATTTTATCCATCAGACTCCAGGAGGGAGCGACCGGCTTGCCTAAACCCAACCAGACTTAAGCACAGCATCATCTCAACGTGGGATTGAAGATGGAAAGATGTGCCAGGCTTGCATAAATGTACAATGGCAACCTACATTCTGCTGATTGTGTTGCAAAACCTAAACCTCTAATGTATGGTGTCCAGAGGAATGTTTGACTGTTAATGTGAAGAATGCAGAACTACAGGCAGTTGGAACGTGAAAAACTGTATGTATGTTTCCTGCCAAGTCAGCACATGTATAGGTTTGATCCCGGGCTTTCTGTGCATGTGAGGGTGTTATAATGCCCCACATACACAGCTTATTATTCCTCATGTATGAATATGTGGAGCCCTTGGCAAAATGAGCTCATTCTTGCCCTGGAATTCAACTCTTAAAAATGAATCAGAGAGGAGAATGTGCGGGCAGCAGAGACACACAGCTTGGAGTTTGTTTATCTGATGCTTTAATCACAATAATTTCATGCGGCATGCGTTTCTGACAGCACCTGAAGCTGGAAACAGGGTTTTATCAGAAAGAATACTTGTATGAGCAGCCCAGTCTGCGGCTGAAGAGAGTGAATTATGGACTGGAGGGATGTAAACAGGGAGAGAGGACTGGCTGCTAGGTTGGGACTGAAGGTCAGACCAGTGTATCTCTCGTTTCAGTGCTGACTTCAGGTGCTACAGGAAATATGTGTTTTTTAGAGCTTCTGTATTTGAATATATGACCTAGAGTGTGTTATGGTGTAACTTAAATCTAGATTAGGTTAACATTCCAAGACAGTATTAACCTGTGAAACCCATGATTTAATGTCTCAGTTCAACTTATTATTATTATTATTAAATGCTACTAAGCAAATATAGAAATGACAGACCGTGTAAAAAATAAACTCTTACTGTAATTTGGATTTTCAGCTAAAATTAGGGCATTTTCATTTATGATCCTGCTATAACGAGCAACAAAAGTCTAATATTACTCAAATAAATAAAATTACTGGAGGGAAGTAAAGGTGTAATGACACACGCTCTTAGAATCATGAAGACTGTTTATGGAAAATGAAATAAACGTTTAATTTAATTTGAGCACTTCAAAAAGAAATTGGAATTGTAACCTTTACAAAGCAACTTGCTGTATCAGCATATGAGGAAAATGCAAATCAGCAATGTAACTGTTGCTGTAATTGATTTATTTGCCGCTGTTTCTCCTTTGCACGGCCGCCATCTTAACATGTTATCATGTTCTACATCTTCTCAGCGTCACTGCAATCCAATTACCATTGGAAATGGACATTTGCATGGTTGCATGCTTTCTCTCCAAAGAGCTGCTAAACGGCACTTGAAGGCAGTGGCAGCTTCTTATAGTGATATAAATATTTACAAAATGTCAGTTAGAAAAGTATTTTCATTTTTAATGTGTAGGTGTTTGCATTAAATGTGTTGCCTCGGCCTTGTAGCACATTTTGCAGACAGAAAAGTGTGGAGCCTATCCTGTCGTTGGAGCAATAATTGATGAGTTGTGCGTAGGTCAGTATAGTCATAATGTATTATATGAGCCCGCTCATCCATGAGACCCCTGGACTTCTAATTCATTGTATGTCACATCGTTAGGGTTTTATGACTTCTGATGTTGTGCGTCAGGAATAATTGTATACGTTTAAAATTAATGAAGCATTATGAATGCATTATAATACACATATAAAGCTCTGTAGATATAAGCTTATTACAAAGTGTTACCAGCATCTTCATATTTATGATTTTCCAGCATTAGCAAGTAGAGATTTTGGGATTGTTTGTCTGTTTGTTTGTTTTCTGACTGAGCAGGATGAATGAAATGTGAAGAGGTGTTGTTTTCAGATTTATTTTTTTTTACCATTAATGAGGATGGACAGCGATCAGAAACAAATGCATCGGAGGGACAGCCCAGGATAAACATCGTGGCTGTCTCACCGCCACGCAGGAGAAACAGTGGAAGACCAAAAAGGAGGTTTCTGTATATGGTGAGAGGACATTCAGTAGGTTTTAGTGACAGAGGAAGAGGTAGGGGACTGGGCAAGATGGAAACAGATGATTTCCTGTGATAACACCTAAGAGGTACAGCTGAAAGAAGGATAATCATGGATAATGCCTACATTGCTTTTCATAATTAAATTACACAATGAAATTCCTAAAGCAAACAAAGTCTGATCTGGATCGAAGTAATAGCTTTTATTTATAACAAAAAATAAGCCACAGATTTAAACTCTAAATCAAATTATTGCAAAGGCTTTCCTGATTCAAGTAGGTGTCATATCTGACATTTCTGTAAAAGTTAACTCGATAGATCCTGAAAAAAAGTTAACTATAGAATTCTGGCTGTCCAATTGCACAGCAAATTATAATTGGGAGACCAACCTTGTACCTATTCAAACGAACGAAAGAAAGATCTCTATGAAGGTGCTCGCCCTACATAAAGAAACATCTTCTGACATGCTTAGTCCATGGAAGTCCAACCAGACACAATCGGAAAGCATGATTGACATGAATGGTGCAATGTGAAAATTGTGTTATTCATGTCTTTGCACAACTTGGGCAGGAAATTCAAGAGACGCTATTTCAGCATTGAGATTGTCCATATGCAAAAATGAAGGACCAGACTATGCTACTTGTATATGTGTACCCAGTGCTGTATGGCAGAACTCACATGATCCTGCAGCGAACCTTAACCCTAAACCTTTTTATATCACATTAAATAATGTCTAACATCATTCAGCAGGATAATGCAGTCTGACACAATGCAAAAGAGGTTCAAGAATGGTTTGAGGGACACAGTCAATGAATCCAAGGTATTCACTTGGCCTCCAAATTCCCCACATCTCAATCAGCTGGAGCATCTGTGACATGTGGTGGACAAATAAGTCCTATCCATGGAGGTCCCATCTGTCATGTTCGTGGACTTAAGGGATTTGCTGCTCACGTCTTGGTGCCAGATACCACAGCACATCTTCAGAGGTTAAGTCCAGTCCTCCAAAGGGTCAGAACTGTTTTGGCGGCAAGAGGAGGAACTACACTATATGAGTTGCCATCAGTGTCAGCGGTCATATTTCTCCTTCCACACTTTGAATCACCACAACTGCAAAGAGTGTGAACACCGGCAGACAGACGGGCTGACAGATCAAACACAACCTGATATAAATGCCAACCCTCACATGATGGGATATTAATACATCAACAGCCTTAGATCACTATGCAAGGACAAACTTGATGAAATTTCTTTGCGGCGTCCCCTCACATTCAGTTCTCTCAGAAACATCTTCGATAGTGATGTAACATCTACTCAGACCAAAGTGGCTGGTTGACTCCACATCATCTCGTAAATTATGTCATAAATTGTATCAGGGATATACAAGAGGCCGCGTGACAAATCTGCTGCCTGCTGATGGTGTTACATGATGCTTCTTCAGGCAGCTCGCAGCTTGGAGGAGACATCAGGTATCTTATCATGTGTGGAGCGGTCACCGTAAGTACGCAGCAGGTTTCTCTCTATTCACAAAGTGCTCAGAAACATTCACTAAAGTTTTCTTGTAGTTGAGTGTTGTCTTAGAGAAACGTCGATCAAGGAGGAAAGACTAACAAAGTGTTCTGCCATGAATCTAAGACTGTAGGACACACGTGGAAAAATATACTGGATTCAATATTCTAATAATTTAATACAACGTATATGGATCCAAATGTATGAAAAATGAAAGTTTTTTAAATATATTCGGTAAATTATATTTTTGTTGTATCCATATTTTTTATATTCCTACCATATACTTTATTACTTAGGTTGCATGACATCATTGTTCATTATAATAACATGTTGTTTTTGTGATAGTTTTCTTAGTATTTGTTGGTTATTTCACTAGGCAGTGTGTATTTTCATCCCTTTGCACATTTCCATTCCATTTACTTCCACTTATCTGTGGCCGGGTCAGAGTGGCAGCAGGCAAAGACAGGTATTCCAGCAACCCTTTCCAGCTCATCCCGGGGAATCCTGAGGTGTTCCCAGGCCAGACTAGATATGCAATCCATCTAGAGCATTTTGGGTCTGCCCCAGGGTTTCCTCCTATTGTGGACGTGTCTGAAAAACCTCCAATGGAAAGCATCCTGCAGGCATCTTAATCAGAGGCCCGAACCACCCCGGCTGACTCCACACCGAGCTCCCTCTGGAGGTCCAGGCTCCGCAGCTTATCTCAAAAGCAGAGCCCAGTCACCATTTGAAGGGCGTTTATTTCAGAATCTCATTATCTTTGACCTCATACTATTGGTCACCACCCAGAGCTCACGACCAAAGGTGAGGGCTGGTAAATTGAGAGCTTTGCCTTGAGACTCAACTTTCTGTGTATTTCCAGTGTATATAGCAGATATAATGCATCTGTTTTTATTATCGCCGATCTTATCATCACCCTTTGTTTTTATCTGTATAGCAAAGTCAAAAAGTCTCCATAATGGGCTTTACAATCTGTACTAAACCATCTGTCATTGAGTCTTGATTCAGGTGGAAAAATCCTCCAAAAGAATAAAAGGGGATAAGTGATGGAAAAATGTAAAGAAACAGAGAAGGACAGAGATGCAATAAATGTAATAGCTACAAAGATAGATCACACACATACAGCCCATGAAGAAACTACAAGCAACTTCTAGGTTTTTTTCCTGAGAGGTGGGACCAGAGCCGTTGGACCTTCTCTCTGTCATTGAGAACTAATCAGTCACACATCTCACACACAGGGAGGGAGGAACACGGTGAGAGAAGAGGAGAATGTACTAGTGGAGGAAAGTTCAGATCCAAAATATCAGCAGTGAGGCACCAGAAGTCCAAGAATGGGCCACTGGTCCAACACAGAGACTGAGTGAAAACCATGGATATAGCTTGTGGGATATATCCACTATTGTTGTCAATTTTTGATTTTGATTTTGTTCAGATGCCAATGGTGTTATGAGCCCGAAAAAACAGACTCTGAAAAAAAGTTCCAGAGTTCAATCTTAAGAAAAATCCCTGCGACTATCCCCGTGTGAACAGGGAAAACTGAGATGACCCGGCTCCACTTCATGAAAGGCTATTACGTTTTCAGCCTGAAAGCCAAACAGGGACAGAACAGCAAAAACAATGGCAGCATCTTGAGTTGGTGCTTTATATTTCAGGGTCAGTCTGACTAACAATCCCACTTCACCTTCTGGCCAGACAAAATGATCTACTTTTGAGCGTCCACTCGTCATCGTCTCATTGTTTGTCTGGTCAACCTGCTGTACTGAGTCGTTTTCTTCTCTTTTGAACAAAAGAGAACAAAAAAAACTACTGCCCTGGTATGCTTATTGGAGCGTTCTCAATACTTTTTTCTGAGGTCTTGGTACACAAGGATCATTTGCACAAAGTTATGAATGTGGAACTTTTTTTAAATCACAAAAGAAAAAACCTTTCCATGGTTAGTAAGACCGCTGTAAACTATGACAGGCCGAAGACCTAAAATAATGAAGAACATGCAACTATGTTTGGATCCGAAGACGTAAACTGAACCAGGCTATCTCAGGGGGTTATTCCAGTTGAAGAGGCATGATAGAAAAGATCAAAGCCAGCTGACGTACTCTGAGAGCAGCAAGCCAGGAATGGTATATAAGATTTCATGGCCATGACACACTTGTCAGGCCAGCTGTGCTTCTACATGGACCTCGTTTTTAAAGCCCTGCTTTAGCATAACAGTTTTTATATCAGCAGACTAAGTTCTTCTGGTTTCCATTTTGACCTTCAAGTACAAACTACTACTTTGAGCTGCTATGGGGTTATTTCTTGACACAGGAACAAATATCAGTAACTGTCAGCTTTAGTATTTGTGGTTTGATCAAATGAAACTTTTTGCCACTGTCAAAAGTAGGCTATCCTAAGGGCAAGGATTTTTTGGTTTTAAAGTCAGGGGTGTTTCTAGGGTTTAAGGAGATCAAGCAGTAGTGGGCATTCCTATCAAGTAATTTTGCAAGTCCGCAAACCCAGTATGAACTCTAAATGATCAGCGTACAGTTGGATATCATCAGCATGGAAGTAGAGTTTTACAGCATTTTGAATGTCTAAATACAAACTTTTAAATAATATCCTCCTTATTCTTCGGCTTGAACAGTTTCCTTGTCTTTGGTAGATAATCCTACTTATTGGACTCACACTTTGTATTGAACTACTGAATAACAATACTCCAATAAAGGTTTTTATTTACTGTCTTCCCTGCGTAGTTTGTGTACGATCCAGTGGTTTCTGACCATTTCACCTTCTCTTTTCTTCCACTTGCTTTGGTCCCATACACTTATTTTATGAACTTTTAAGAGGGTAGTGTTGATTTATTTTCTTTAAATCAGGGGAGAGGGGGATTTTTTTTACCCCCACCAAGGGAGGAGGTTACATTTTAAGGCCACTTGTTATACAAGAGAAATAATCTGGTTTGTAGTAAGATCAGAGTGTAATTATGTCACAAGATGAGAAACAAAACATAGAGAATAAATGCAATTATTTACAATAAGCAAATGATAAAGGAGTTGAGAAGAATTGTGCCACTTGGGCGGAATTCACACAAAAAAGGTTTTGATATACAACACAGAGTATGTTGTCTATAAATAAAGTGTAGGCATAAAATATCTAAGAAGAAGAAATCCTTTATTGATCGCATTCAGCAATACACAATACAACATAGTGAAATTATTTCCCTGCATTGACCCATCCTTGAAGAAGCTGTGGGGGCCCCTTCAAAGCACACAGGGAGCTAGGGTTTCACGGTCTTGCTCAAGGACCCTATGGCAAGTAGACCCTGGTGGGACCTGAACCGGCTACCTTCCAGTCGTCTGATTGGGAGATGCCCGCTCTACCCACTGAGCTACAGCCGCCCCCAATATCAAATTATTATCATTATTATTATCTTTATAGTAATAATAAAAATAATGGATGTGTTTGGATGGGGCACTATGTGAGTGGACAGACACACATGACATGACATGACATGTTGAGTGCAAAGGTCAAGGTCAGCCTGGTGGCGGAGTGACTGCATAATCAAAGCCAAAGAATGATCGAGCGTTCGACTGACTGACATGAGCACAAGTGAACGCATCACACCACACCATGTTGAATACCTATATCACTGTGAGCCACGGCTCTTTATCTCCTCTGCAGCCTCTCACTAGATTGTCCAACCAACTAATGAAATTTCCCGGTTACATGTCAACAATCCCCCTGCCTTGAATTAAACAGTGCTGTAAATCAGAGCGCTCTTGTTTCTGTAATATCCTCCGAATGATGCCTTTAAGGGCAAAACGTGTGAAGCAATTCATTCATAGGACCCCACAGACTGGTGGGGAAGTACTGGTGGGTGGATGTCATCAACATTGATTTCTATATTTGGATTGGAATATCTGAATTAAACGTGCCCAATTTCCCAAATCTGGATTCCACTCATGTAATTCATATTTTTGGCTGATTCCAACTGATCTATGGCTCTCAAAGGATTTAGAACTTGATGCACGGTGATTAGATCTTTATGGAAATATTCCCTATAATGAGTGTGACACCGGTGGGCACACATCATGTTTTATTGGCCCATTCCGTAGTGAAATGTGTTCCATTGGCCCCGCTGTGAGGCTGCTCCGCTGCTCTGCTGCCTCACGTGCAGCATGGCTGACTGTTTGGCTTTCTGACAAACTAGTTCTCCCTCTATTTAAAGCTTAAAAGTACTTCAACTGTTCCCAGTGAGATGTACCAACGAGTCAGTGAAACCGATCTCTTTCACATTGTTATGTGTTTTCCATAATGCTGCAGGTAGTTAACACATTTGGTCTGGGTAAAGGTAAAGTACATAATGCTGATTAGAGGTCTTGCATCTGTAATATAATTGAAAACTTTATTCAGAATTATTTAGTTTTAATCTAAATATAGCAATCAGGATGCGGATGGATCACGGACTGATCCAAAGTGCCAGTCCACGATCCGACAGCATGATCTAAATCCTTTAACCCTTACGAGTCTTAGATCATGATGGCGTTTTCAATAACCCTAACCAAACAGGTCCAGTTTGCCAATACAGTATGCCAGGTCATAGAAGTGATGTGCTAAAATAAAAAAACAAAGAAATTGCATGTTCAATTTGGCGTATCCTCTAGCCTGTGTAACCTCTGAACCCAGATGGGTGAATGCTATTGGAAATCAATTATGATTAAAAAAATAAATTAAATTAAATGATAGCTATGCAATATTTCTATCTAAATTTAAAAAAGAATAGCTGCATGTTCTACGTAAATGATCCTGATACTTTTTGCTTATTTGTCCAGTAATCATTGATCTGAATGAAAAACAAAGTTTATCAAATACCATATCTTTTGCATGGATACAACATATGAGATTCATAAGGGCTATATATATATATATATATATAGCCCTTATTTAAGCCTGGCTTGGAGCTGAGCCAATGTTTTTTTGGATGTACACTTAAACTGTATTCTTGATACAACTTGATCCCAGGGATGACCAGTAAATTTGCCTGACTCATCATTTTTTGTACTGGTACTTTATCAGACACTGTGGAGCATCTTGCTTGTGAGAATGAAAAAAAGCAACAATTATTATTGCCTTGTGTGTAAAAGGAATATTTCATCCCACATGACAAAACAAGCATTTTGTTTCTTCACCTTCATTGTGATGCTGACATGCCTCCTTATCCCCGAAGCAGTATGAGGTCAACCCGACCGGCTCCTATCAAAGCATAGAAGTAAACTGAGGACGCAACCTGAAATATTATCGGAATGTCCACTCAGATGAAATACTTACTTCTAAGACCACCGGACACATACCAGCCCTGCTTAGTAACAGTCTGACCTTAGTTATCAGCCTTGTTTTGGCCTGGAGACTTTGCCCTTAGGACAAAACATTATTGAAATGTCAACCTGAATGGTCTGGATGCTCCCAGGATGTTCATCATCTCAGTTTACAGTTATGGAGCTGGATAGTTTTTTTTGGTGGTGTCGCCCAGTGTCTGATCCACTTAGTCTGTGTTGGTTTCTGTAGCTTCTGATAATTGATTATTAAGGTCTCACAGCAGCCATTATCTCTCTCTCTCCGGGGATTCAAAAATCCTCTAGAAGAACACTGTTAACAAGGAAGCTAAAACTCGCCTCTGCTGAATAATAGTTTGCTGGGATACTGACGATTCTGTATGTTGACCTGCAGGAAGACTCTCTGGACCATGAGATTGGCTGAAGGCCTGAGATGCAAACTATATGTATAATGTAGTAACAAGATGAGAACTTAAATGCAGGGAACAATTTGTTGTCTTCGTCTTCTAAGGCTGCCGCTGGCCTGGCAACAGGCAAACTAATTTAGAGTCACAAAATAAAATACAATGTGCTACATTGGGTGTACAGTATGTTGGCCCAACCAGGCTGTCAATCAAATCATCTCACCCTGACCCTCAGAGTCCCAGGGTGCTCACTGTGACAGTGAGGTTTGGGTTAGTTAGTTTAGTGATATCCACCTCAGAGACACAATGTTCTCAAAGCCATGGCCCTGTCTACATATTCAATTTAGCGTTAGAGGAAACCTTCACCAAAACACAGAAATGTCAATTTAATCATTACCCACTCAACGTTCAGGCTGACGTTTTAGTCTGCAAAACATTGTTACAAATTCAAAGCAAGGCTGAGTGGAAGAATTCCACCATGTGCAAAAAATTTGAATGGGAATCTTTGAGGCCAGAGGAATACTTCAGCTTAGAAGAAAATGTAAATAATGTCCTTTCATATTTGTTTGGGTTTTTCAAGGTTTTGCAGACTTATCCGTGCCAAGGAGGTAATGTTTTTATGCTGCCATCGGTTTGTACTGCCATTAGCAGGATCCACAAAAACGGCATAGATCTTCACTAAACTATGATCAGAGGGTTGCATATAAGAAGAACCAATTACATTTTTGTGTGGATAAAGGGGTGGAGCCAGGACCTTTTTATAGTACTTCTTTTTGAACAGTGAAACAAGAAAAAGCTTTTTGGACATATAACAATGGAACTGAGTGGAAGGTATGTGTGCTACGGAAGAAATCATACTTTGGAGCGGATTTGGATAAGTTGAGGGTGAAACATCCAATGTGATTCCAAACTGATTCTCATGGTTAAGGAGTCATATTATGTGGTTAAAACTATCGTGCTGTTAGGTGCCGCGGCATAATGGGGAAGCGGACCTGACACCATTGAGTTTGCACTCTGAGCGCTCACTGATTTTATGGTTGATTTTGGCACTATCTGATAAAAAAGTATACATTTTCTTCATTTATTTCGGTGAATGCTGCAATCCTATTTTGCTGTGAAGCTCCAGAAATCTTTTGTGGAATAATATTGTCTTTTAGGTGCATAGACATCGACTGAATTTTCATTTTTCGGTTTAAATCTCACTTGATGTGTTTAAATCATGAATACCGAAATACATTTGCATTTCCGAACAGAACATATGGCCAAGACCAAGTGGAGTCTTTAATTCATAGGAATTTGAACTCAAAGTATAAATCAAGTGGTTTGACGTGTGACCACCTTAAAATTATTAATAAAATATCAAATATATGCAACAGAGGTTTGTGAAATCAACCCTGATTACTCATGCTGAGCGCTGCTGGTGGTAAGACAGTGAACTATTATGAGAACTATGATTGGATAGGCTCCAGCCCCCGAACAGGAAAAGTGGTTACGGCTATTGATTGAATGACTGATATATTAGGAAGCAGCACACTGCCCACACTTGTCTCATAGAAAGATTGGTTCCAAATTCAAATCCACCTCAGGCCGTGAGGCCTTTCTGTGTTGAGTGCTTTCTCTTCAGATAGGCCACTCTGGCTGGGAGGAAGCGGGCAGAGTAGCCAACCGCTAGCGGGCTCACAGACAAGTTAACGAAACGATCTGACAAAGATAGGGAGGAAGACATGGACTTAAATACATTTAGTAACGACGACACAAGGGATCAGGTGATGGCCGGGGAAAGGTGACAACATTCAACAATCAAGGAGAACCCGCTAGGAAACAGGATTCACACAAACACACATATTCACATACACACACACAGGGAAATAAAGCAGTAAGTACATAGACATTAACTTCCAAATAAAACAGGAAAACCCAATCAATCCTACAAAAATAAAGATCAGAACCATAACAATAAATTCTACAGAACCATGACAGATTCAGAGGGGATGATGCCAACAAGTATCTTTAGTATTTCCACAAAAACATCTCCCACAGACAAACATCATGTAGCTTTTATGAATATATGGTCATGGAATCCCAGTTTCCTGCATTTCTCCTCATCTAGAGCCTAACAAAAGAAAACAAACCTGACTAAGATACGACTTTCTATGGATATTTCACAGCAGAAGTTTAAAGGCGGGATTGTTTTTGTGTACTGCATATTCATATTTGTTTGATCAAAATACTGAGGGATGGTTTAAAAATATTTCATATCCGTACATTTGGTTATTTACCTTTTGACTGCATTAATGGGACAGGTATAATCAAGTGCTCTGAGATTCACTAAAAGTATTTTAATACACAGCAAAGCAAAGTGTTTACACAGTCTGCAGGGGAAATTATTTCACGACGTCATCCGTCTAATCAACTTATTGTTCACGGCTTCATTTTGCCAAGATACAGGAATAGAAAGATAAAAATACTAAATAAATAAAAAAGGTCTCCTCTTGAGTTTTAGAACACATCGGTCCTTAGAAACATAGACACAAACTACATGACACACACACATTGTATTAAGGTCAATGTTGTCAGGCCGGCTTTGGAAAGACATGCCAAGCTTTATTATGACCGTCACCTGCCTCAGACAGTTAACCTTTTCCTGACCTGCTCACACTTCCACAGCAGAAGACCCCTGTGATGCAAAACAGTGAGCAACATGGCTGCTAGTCCTAACGCTTGATGTTCACGTTAATCTATCAGCAGCTTGTGGGTATAGCTCTAATTATGGAATCTGGCATAGTAATGCAACGCTATATAAAATGAACAGTTCTCCGGAAAATGAGAATCGATTGGTCGTCTTCTCGCCCTCATGTTGATGGAAAGATGGATTAAATTTCTTCGTTTGTGAAACATTTCTGGAGCTTTGCAGTAGAACAGTGTTGCCCAAATCTCTGAATTACCTAAGGAGGATGACCACTCAATTTATTTTTAAATGACTACACAGCTAGTCTTGGACAATCCAAACCATCAAAAGGTAGGAGGTCCAAAACTGAATGAAAAAAACGTAATGAAAAACCTTAGTTGAGCTGAAATCTTCAGTAACAGGTAAACAGAGAAGTGTGCAGTGCCAGAGTCGATTTCATCCAGCGGTAAACGGGTTAAAGCCTGTGCAGGCAGGATGTACTTTCAGCTTTTCACTTTCAGTTTATGACGTGTCAAAATAACTTATTTCCAATCAGTCTGTTATCTTAGGGCTCCGGCGGACTTAGATTATGCTGCAAAAAGCTTGTTTTTGTTTTTGTTTTTATTAAAACAAGCCCCCATCTTCAGTTGTTTGAAAGAAAACATCAATGTTGTTTTAGTAAAAAAAAAATCTGTTACTAGTGAGGCAAATATGAGAAATCTGATTAAAACATGACATATACAAGATAAATTTCCATAAGCTGATTCTTAAGCAGCAAATTTAAACTAAATCATAGTTACGATTAGGAAGTTATTTCCAAAATAAAGTGTTTTTTTTGTCAAAAAAAAAAAAGAAGAAAAAAAGAAGCTCCCCCTACTGGGTAAAATAGGGTCTATGTGGGTATAAAATTTGAAAATGATCCATGATATGACTTTTGAGCTATTGGGTTAACATGATCAATCTGTGGCGGAGGTAGACGTGGAGGTGGGCACGGTGATGGCGGCGGCAGCAGCGATGGTAATTCCATAATATCCCTGACTTTTCGGGGGTATAATGAATCACATTATAAGACAATTGATTAGAAATTGCCCTTTCAAGAAAGCCTTACATTTTAATCAATCTATTGAGCAACTATCATAATAACAGTCTGATACACATAAAAGAAAGTCTGATTGAATGATTACAATTTTTCCACAATTTCCTCTTATGACTACAGAAACTCTTTCCAGGGGCTTGATCCTGAGTTTTTCCTTTGTGTTACATATTAAAAAAAGGGGGGATCTATCCATATAAGTAATATATATTTTCTTGCACGTGTCAAAGGTGTCCCCAGAAGACTAAACTCAGATTCCTCATAAACATAGAGACAATGCCCCCCACCTCAAAAAAAAAAAACAACAACAAAAAAACAATGGTGAGACATGGGAGTTTAATTTGCTTAATATTGAAGGTAATGTTCAGCCTACGGTAAAAAAAAAGAAGAAAGAAATTAAACTGTTTCATATCATTTGAATTGTCATTGTTCAGATTCAGATCCAGGTCTCTTTTCTGTTATAGTTTGATCATTTTAGTAGATTATGTTGGTAGAGAACACTCCAATTTAGATCACTCAGAGAGAAACTGACCACTTATTTTCATTAACAGGAATTGCTGCCTACCACACTCATATCATGGCACAGTTTTCTCAGCTGCCTTGGCAGAAAAGCCGTCATCATTAACATATAAAGCTAGAAACCAGTTAGTGGCTGTGTCTGCAAGTGTTACCGACAGAAAACAGCTGCAGCTTAGAATTTTTTCGCTTTATCATCAAATGACAAACTATGCTAACTTAATTACGGACCAAAGTTGATTTTGCACTTACCCAGCAACAAACGCTTCAAAGACTTGTCTGTGCCGGCTTCTCAAAACAAAGGTAGAATGATTGAACAGGAATCACCATGCATAGAAGGTGTTTCCTGAACACCTTCTATTCGTTCTATCCTGCTTTTGTGATAACAAATGTAGTTGCTGAGGATAAAAGCAGCTTTCAACTGGTGAAACAAGTTTCATTACCATTAAATTACACTGCACTCAGAGAACACAAACCTCTGCCCACGCGGTTTGGGTTCCCAATTATGTCATTGCCCTGCAAGCTATAGTCTCATGATAGTTTGGCCTTAACCCTTTGAATCCTTGACCGTATAAATCCAACCCCTGGGACTCCAAAAATTCAATCACATTGTTATCATTATCGCCCCGAACTTGGATTATATTCTTGCATGGCACATGCCCCACCCTTCCTTCCAGTTTCATGGCAATCTGTCAGGTAGGCTGTGCAAAATTGTCCAGAAACCCTTTTTCTGTATATGTTAAAAAAATAAAAAAGTAGAAAAACTGACTTTCTGACTCCGCCCCTTTACTCAGATGTAATTTAGAATTTAAATGGTATTTCTTTACCAAGATAATGAAAATTAATCACATATTTTTTAGACAGTCCTGTTACCAGACAAACCAGTGCGAGAGAAAACCTGCCCTTAGAGGAGGTAGACGTTTACTGTATATATGTAGAGAAATTACCAACACAGGGAAGTGGGGTCAGCCTTTGTCCAGGAAGACACATGATGATATTTTATGTATTGCCTCATGGCCCAAAACATGATGCATTAGTTAAGGAGGCAAACGAAGCAAGGGTTAGGGGTCCAGTTTGCTAATCAGGCCTCCAAATAGGCACTCACAGTGCGAACCCTCCGTTTAAAATCCCATGTTGGCTCTACATTGCATACTCTCTGGGAGTTTTCAGTACAATCAATTGTGCCAATGTTCACGGGAAAAGAAAAAAAAACATATGCTTGATTTCTTTACTTCACTTTCTTTATTCCTTTCAACATGTAATATATATTATGGCTTTAAAATCTATCAATGGATCTTCACCAATCGCTTGTAACATTAAAACATCTGTCTAATATTGCTCTGTGATGAACAGGGTCTTCTGACACCTCCCTGTCTGATGTTCTTTTGGGCTTCCAGAAATGAACGCTAAAATAGCTCTTCTGTCAGATCGGACGATACGGCTTAGCCTTCATTCCCCGCATGCATCAATCAGCCTTGTGACGCTGTTTCCCTCCTTAGACATCTTTTTGGTGGATACTAACCCCTGCAGAATGTGAAATGGAAATGCGCCGGCCCACCTGTGTAGCCATCACAATTTGGCCCCCGTCAGTCTCTCAGATCTTTAGGTTTGCCCATGTTTGTCTACTTTCATCACATAAGACTTTGAGGACAAAACGTTGACTTGCTGCCTGATATATCCCTGACAGGTGCCACTCGAGAAAGACAATCATTCTTATTCAACTTCACCTGTCGGTGGTTATAATGTTATGGCTGATAACTGTATCTGACTATCTATCTAAGCATGCATGCATTGAACATGTTTATCCACTTGGTTTAATCTTCCTCTTGTTCAAACACGTTGAAATGAAATATATACTGATTTTATGACAGGACCACCTGTAGCTTCTGTTTGGCCACCCTTAATGTCCCCAGACCCCCACTCTGGATAACCGCATGTCTCTACTGTAGTGTCTTGACGTATTTGTGTGTGTGTGTGTGTGTGTGCGTGTGTAAACAGATGCGCCCCCTGCAGGCGGCCTTCTCCCACTGATCCTCCTCCTCCTCCTCCTCCTATACTCCGCTCTCTGACTCCGCGGCTCCTCATTCACTAGAAGATGGCGGACAGCGCTTCACTATTAGATGAGGAACTCTCGTCCTTTGTCTTCAATTACCTGACAGAAAACTCCGGCAGCCAGGTAAGACCTCGGCCTCTGCGGATACACGGATCTTTGGGCTTTCCGCGCCGGGGTGCAGCTGCACTCGTCAGCGGCTGTATCGCACGCTCTGCCCGGCTGATGAGAGGCTTTCGCCCGGCTTGTCAGCAGCATCTCCCCCCTGCACGCAGAGCGACCCGGCGTCTCGGTGCGGGCTTGTGTGTGTGTGTGTGTGCGTGTGAGTGTGTGCGAATGTCGACCATGTCTTGAAGTCTGGCTTTCACGTGTTTTCTGGAGGAAATGTCATCAGCCACTGGAATTGAGAGAATTTGAGGGATTAAAGCGATATTTCTGCGCCGGTGCTGGAAGCGGAGCAGAGCTGCTGCTGCGCGGGGAGGATTGTTTGGTATGCAGAAGGGCGCTTGGAAACTTTTGACGCAATCTTGAAGGGGAAGTTTACATTTTAGTGCCGGATACTTGGACACGTGGTGCGCCTGTGAACGCGTGGACTTAGCCTGAGGACTATTGTGATGTTGTAACGTAATTATTTCATCTCCAGGACAGCGTGGCTTTAGAGAGTTATGCAGGGAGAAAGATTCTCATGCCTGTTTAGTAATACTTTAACCGGACCGGTTGGGAGTCAATATCTCATTTACGTGGTTCCTAGGCTCGAAGAAGGCGTTTAATGAAGCCGAGCCGTGTAATGTTATTTCTCCACTCAGTTGTAAGCGGCTTGACAGCAGGGGAGACTTAACCGTGGATCTCTGTGTCGGACACCCACAGGGTGCGCTTCAAAGTTGAACAACTCCCACCCGACGATTCCTCTTATTACGTCTGAGTGATCGATTCATCAGACAATGTTCTGCAGATCCGCGAAGTGATAAGAGTCACGGTGGGTTTCAGTTAGCTGATAAAGTTGATGCGGCTTTGGGTTCTGGTAACTGTTTGCGTAATGGGCAGGGGACGGTTACGAAACGTTCTGACGGGTTCACACGGTTGTTTGATCGGTTAAACCGAAAATAACACATAACACATTTGGGATTTGTAACTGGAAGGAGGAAGGAGTAGTTCGGGAATGGAGATTGTTGCTTTGGGGTTCGCAGTGAAGGGAATTTGCACCTTATTTGTTGAGATTGTTAAAACGCCGAACTGTATGAGGAAACCTCCGCATTTTAGGGATTCTTCGCATGTTGGCAGTCAGCCCTACTAGAACATAACTCCTGTTTTTTTAATGAATGAGTATAACCTTTAATCCATTTCGGACACCACACCAAGCAGCACTATTTAAAAAAAGATGTGAACTTCTAGCACCGGCTATCCTGTTAATCCCAGAATGATCTCCTACCAAAGTATCCCAGTGAGGGCGGTAGCGAGGGATTTTCTTTTAATACCAATTCTACGAATTGAAAATGCGGGGAGAAAAATATTATGCTCTACACATCAAATATATGCCGAAATTCCTGGGAGACGTCATTTATTCTAGAGAAAAATAATCAAATCACAAAATTATGTCAACGTCTCCCCAACGTCGGTCCCGATGCGTGCACGGATCATTGGCGTGCACGTGAAGTCTTAACACGTTATGTCACTAGAATATAGGACTCAGTGCCAATGCATCACACTGTGACGTGGTTCTGGTAATGCTCTGATTGCACGGTCATCGGGAGGTGGTGGTGATGATGATGATGATGAGAGATGCCTGCGTGAGGGGTTGGATGCTGGTCTGTCACTACATGATTGACAGTTTAAACAGGTTAATTCAGTGTGTGGTGGGATCCAGAGAGCCTTTTGGCTATTTATAACGTGCAGCAGTGACGTGTGTTTCCAAATCCCACACGCTCATACACACATACAAACACACACACATAGTCCCCAATAAAGGAATACATTTTAGTACTATCACACACTATTACATGACTAGATGTCATCATCATTCCCTATGACATCACTCAACTACATACCTACTATATTACCTTTTTTTTCAGCTTTATCTTATTTTGTGGAATTAATACATTATTTCCACAATAATCCCCCTGGCAATATATTATATGATAATCTCCAATATTCTTCCGCTATATGTCTGTTCACAGGCTGATATAGATGGATAAATAACTATTCATCCCCTTCGGTGGTTGTGTTCTATTAAATGGAAATAATCTACAAGGCAAGAACATTTTCATTTGAAACGGTGCAGCCATGAAAACAAAAACTAAGGTGTGAATATTGCACTCAGCATAAACATCACATAACTTTAACTCATATGGAATACATGGAGTGGAGTCAAACAGCATGAAATAATTATTATATCAATATCCATAGAACAACTGTTCTCATGCCTGCAAATGCTGGCTTGCTGCAAAGTCCTTGAGTGACAAAGAGGTTGGAAGAGTGTGTAAGGAATCAGGGAAAAAAATCTAATTGTACATTTTATCACCGATTAAGTTCTTTCTTCATGTGTAACACGATAAGGTTATCTATTCTACAAATGCAGCATTTACAGGTTAATATTTACCCTAGGTTATTAAGCCTGGCCTCTCTCTCTCTCTCTCTCTCTCTCCCTTTCTATGGAGCTCAGCCCTGCCGGCTGGTTATTGTAATACTACTCTATCCTCGTGACTGGAGTTACAGAACAGGGCTGCTGCAGTCATGTGAGTTGTAGTGGAGGGTGGGATGGAGGGAGGAGAGGCGTTACCCGTGACGTAGAAGAGTGACGGCAGTTCCTGTCCCCTCCTCCTCCTCGTAGCATGTGACTGCTTCCACCTCCCTCTCTCTCTCTCTCTCTCTCTTTCTCTCTCATAGAGTCTCTACCTCCCCTCCTCACTCTTACAGATTCCCACAGTGCACATCCTGACTATAACTTGTGTCCTTTCCCCATTCAAACACATACATAACCTTCCTTTTTTTCAGAAGCAGGTAGTCAAATTTAAGTGGGTTACAGCGTTTTGTGATTTTTGATTTGTAAAAAAATTGCTGGATTAAAGTGATTAAAAAGGTTCCTACCCGATTGATTTAGTTTTACACATAATTTTTACAGCATAGCTGAATTTATTTATTTTAATATTCCAGTGAAAAAACACTTATAGTTGACTGTGAGTCACGCGATTTAGAATTTCCACTATTATTTGACTTTAGATTAAGGCTTGATTTCAACATTTTCCTGACTTCCCGTTGACGCCCTGTGCCAGCTGCTGGGAAATTTAAGATACAAAGAATAAATTACAGTGTTATGATGTTACATTGAACCTATTTTGCTTATCGCCAAGATTTACAGTGTTTTGAAAGGGTTAGTTTCAATAGAAAATCAAGTCGGTTTAATTCAAGTCATTGTCCAATCAATCTTTATTGGGTTTATTGTTGAGCTAACTGTTGGCATGTATGAGTTTTATGGTCACTCCCATTATGAATCAGTGGGATTTCAGATAAGGACGACTTCTCAGGTCACAGTTACACTGCAAACCTTCTGTTGGTTTTCTGCTCCATAATGCTATCGGTAATTGTGTGGGATTCAGACTCCAGGAGTGTAACACCAAATGTAATGTAATACCAATTGCACGTCCTGACAACTGGAGGAAACGTTGTCCATGTATTTAATAAACAAATCTTTACCAAACTTTCAAAGTGTTTTGTGTCACGAACTGGTCAGTTTTAACATTACGAGACATTGTCAGGTAGCTTTTTAGGTCACCTGAATGACAGAATGGTGGAGAATGAGCAAAAAATGAATGCAAATTATTATGTTTACTTTCAGCTTGTAATACGACCTTACCTGAAATGTAGAGTTACTAATTTGAAAATGGGAGCTCAGTTTGCAATCTGAGAAACAGCACACCCAAGTCCCCCTTTCTCAGTAGTTTGTATGGTAGTTGTGATACTCCATTATTTCAAATCTTGTAGTACATACATTCTTGAGAGTAATGAAACTGAAATATGTGAAGTTTCTCCTTATGTACAACGTGATTTCAAAATTGGTAAGGATTTTTAAGGTCCTGTTGTTTGAGCCTCAGCATTACAAAGAGGACGTGTTTATATGAAAAACTCAACTAAAGGCTGATCTGCTCAGCTATGTCTAATGGATTGTCGGTTAAACAATCGCTAATCGATTTTTGAATAACTTCTTTTCAAAACAGGAAACTGTGATTTTGTAACTATTGTCCTATGGCAATATAGTCATAGTTGTCCTCAGAGCCTGAAAGCCCCTACTATGGATTTCATATTGCGGTTGCTTTAGAGTACACTTGGTCCTCCAGACCTTTCAACCGCAATAATTAACCTGGTGTTTAAAGCCTGTCTGGGCCCATCCAGGGGATTGACCCTGGGAAGATCAGGTCGACTTAGTGTCAGTCAACACATCCTGCTGCACAGGGAGCAACCAGCCATAGGGCATATACTAGTAAAATATTAGCTCGTCAGTTAGTCACTCTCCCTTTCAGTGTGGCCGTTCAGCAATTTTGCACTTGAGGATAAAGTCACGTGGAAAAGAAAGCACACATGTCTGTGTTCAGTGACAAAATGTGAAACTCTTGTCACATATTTACATCTAAAAATTGAAGGTTTACTCATATTCAGGTCTAGTGGTCAAGTATAAATAGTTGCACCAGTTTCTTCGCAGGCACCATTACTGCTTTACGTGCTTTTAATATAAAAGTTATTCTATTCCAACTTTTGTTTGTGAGAAATCAAGCATTTTAAAAAATATGCAAACGATTGATGTCGTGGAATTGCAAGAGTTTGCTTTCTATTAAGACTTAATCTGGACTTTCAAGTACAGCTCCGCACATCCATTACATTAACACAGAAGTGGAGGGGTGTGATTAAAAAAACACAAAGTTAACAGTCCCAGTCTGAGAGTAATAGGAAGTGAATTGGAGGTTGAAATAGATCAGTAATTGAAAAACGTTCCCAAATTCATTCCATCCAAACACAACAAATTGCTCATTACCTCCTTGTTTGCCTTCCCCAAGGTACCTACTGTTATCAAATGTACTCATCAAGGTAAAACTTACATCTTAAGTATTTAATTGCATCACTGAAACAGTGCCTAGACGTACCAAAAGGGAAGGTAATAAAACATAAAGGCATTACTCTGACGCTAAGAGTCAGTCAGCACTTTAGCCTGTAACCATGATGTCTTCCTGTGAGTGCGTCATCGCTCATCCTGGGCTATCAGATGATCCTATCCAATTGCAGATCGGAAGCGACACCTTACTGACCACGATTACTGACCACGATTACTTTGATAGCTGCATATTAAGCCCGCTAATGCATCTAAACATAGTCTGCAAGGAGAGGAACGCACCCCTTTTTTTGATGAAGACCAACAAATCTGATGGAAATTGGACGGAGTGAAAAATTCAGACAACCAGGAAGGAAGGCAGGCAGTCAGGTGTATAAATAACAAGACTTTGAAGTTTCACTTCAGAGTGATGAGTACAGGTGTCATTGGCTGGGATTTGCATTGTGCCAGAGACAGAGTGTTCGGAGGTTATGTTTCCACCAGTGGCCATTTGTTTGTTGGTTGGGTTGCCATGGGTTTTAGGCTAAAACTACCCCATGGCTACGCTTGATACTTGGTGGGAGGATATGTCAGAGGCTGAAGTAGGCCCTGTTAAATTTTGGTGTTGATCCAGGAAACCGCTAATTCCGGATAGTGTTCAAATATCTCAGGGAGTCATGCAAGGATCATGAAGAAAACTCAGGCATATTATTTGGAAGATGGTATCTATTTATTGGTATCCATCCAAATAAAATTTCATATCACATCAGATCAGAGTGTTTAGTGTTTAGTCATAGTTACAGGGCTATGAGTTTGTCTGTACATTAGACTTGACTGAATTAAAGGGACTCAACTATTCCCTTGGTGGAGGCACGTCAGACTGTTTGGTTGGTTGGGCTGTTTCTTTGTTAGCAGGATTATGCAAGAACTCCTGGATACATTTCCATGAACCAAGACATAATAACATTACATTTTTAAGGGGATCCATGATTTTTATCAGGAGAGATCTGAATCAGACTTTATTTAAACAGTGAAAACAAAGCAAACATGGATTCCATGAATTGAGACCACATATTAATTTGTGTGTGTATAGTGGTGTGCAGATGCGGATTATAATCCCGTTCGGCTGGAGCTAAATACGTATTAGTAGGGGGGGGGTCATCCCTATGTAACTGCTGTTAAATAAGAGCTAAACAGAAATGTGGAGGTTTGCACTCCATCATCCCGTTTCTATTCTTTCTCTCTGTCAGAGCTGTGACGCACAGTTCTGCAGCAAAATGTTTTTGAGCATCACTTTTACACGTATGCGCTTGGAATATGTTGTACAGTGTGGGTCACAGTGTGCTAAACACACATTTTAAGCGTACACTACAGACTCCAGTTATATCAATATTTCAGGGCTGTTTCTGATTCTGCTGCATCACAGTAATGCTTCGCAGTGCGAGTCCAATAGATCACCAATACTGCAGCCTGCAGTCTGGAGGTTAATGTCCAGGGGGTCACTGCTTTGTGTCAGTTGATAGAGCAAAAGTGTTCCCCTGCCCTTAATCTTAAGAGTGTGTTTTATTTGAATACACCCTCATCAACACAACATCCTTCTGTGGCTGCTGGTGGCAGATGTAATGCCTACATGTTGTGTCACTGCGTTTTCTCTGTGCTAAAATGAACGCTCGTGTTAAAAAAATGGGAAAGATGCAGTTTGGCTCTGGGATTGCCTCAAAAAATTTACCCCGGTAATGTTTCCAGAGCCAACGCTTCGGGAGCCCAGATGTTCACCCGTAGTTTTTAGGCGCCTAGTGGTTCTATCAGTGTGTGTGTTTGATTGATCACAGTGTCAGTGTGTGTCATAATGGTTGCTGGGATATGGCCGCCTCCTCCCAGATCCCTCTGAGGATCGTCAGTCATCCGGCTTAGACGGTGACCCCCCGCAGTGGGATTTTGCAAGTGTGTTCGCCTGTAAACAAGAGGCATCAGCTGCATGTGTGTTTCCTGTTGCCAGCTAACGTGCTAGCAGAGGCAGGTGAGGGGTCATCACTCAATAATTAATTGCTTGTTGATTTGTCAGCTGCTCGGTCGGGCCTGCTTGGCTTCCGCTACATTCACTCATATTCTGGATTAAACGAAAACGATTTTCTCACTTAGGATTCAATTTGTTCCCCACTGTGTTAGAGGAATCTACTATTAATTAAAACCCAAATTATTAATAAGTCAATCTAAAGAAGGAAAAAATATTAATGATTAAGTTTCTGTAATTTTTTCAAAAATGGAAAAGACTAGCTGATCACTGATCATTAAATATGAGGATTTTCTACTTTCATTTGTCTTTTATGATAATAAATGAAGAATGTTTTGGTTTTGGAATTCATTTAGAAGAGATCCAGTTAAGAGATTGGGATTCATATTATTCAGATTGTATTTGACATTTTAAAGGCGTAAGTAATGAGGAAAACAATCATAAATTGCAATCCAATTCTTCCATCTGGTCTTTTCTGCAGTCCTGATTTGATGCCAGGCTCAAAGTGCAGGATGATCGAGCTAATTTCTCCATCCTCCCTTCAGCCCCAGACAATCGTATCAGAAAAAGGAATTTTGGTCGGTACTGAAATTCGTATCTGATGATCTGGTTGTGATGTCCGACAGATCCAGTATTTCGCTCGTTGATACTTTTTGGACCACCATGGTTAGTGCTGGTATTTAGGAGTTAAAAGCTGATATCACTAGAACTAATCAGGAGACACCCAGGAGCAGTTGACACCGCTGCTAGGCAACACTGAAGCTTTTTCTAGCCTCATAGGTTAACGTTGGCACCTTACCTCACATTAGTACTATTGACACCTCTTGTTCTTCCTCGGGGATATACAGACCTTATTGAATGTGTCCTCCCAACGATTTACTCACCACACACTCATTTTTTGTTTTTTTCTTGTTTTCTCACTTCAAATTAGGCCGATAGCTACGACATCTTGGTCAGTAATTTTGTTATTATGTAGGGAGCTGTTTCTGGCATGAGATTTTCAAGGCACACCAGTAGTTTGTGATGCCCCATTATTTCCAATAGTGTAGTGTCTTCATGTTAGAGACTCGGGAGAAGACGACCTAAGGATAATTTGGTGATGTGTGTGATGAAACCCAATTAACCAGTCCGGTTAGTGACATCAGTTGAAAACTGTATTTTTGTAGTCATTGTCATTGTTTTGCCTCATCTTCACCTGTATTATCAGGTACTTCAATAGTTTATAAGGACAAATAAAACTCTGAAATATGTGTTCCATTGATAATTAAATTTTTTTCGCTAGCCATAACATTAAAACCACCTGTCTTTTATTGTGTGTGTTTCAGCACCTTTTTATTAGAACCGATATAGAACTTTTTCTGTAATTTTTGCCGCATTAGCTCTTATGTTGGATCAGACAGCTTGGTCTGGCCTATTCTTTCAATGCACATCAATGTGCTCTGGGCACCCAAGACCCGTCCAACAATTCACCGATTATCCTTCCTCGGACTTCTTTAGTAGATACTAACCACGCAGACTTGGGTCATCCAACTAGTCCTCCTTATGTTTGCCTATAATTTCCTGTTTCCAAAACATCATCTTTGAGATAAGACTGTTCACTTGCTAATATAGCCCACCTTCTGACAGGAGACATCGGAATGAGAGAATCAATGTTATCATCGTAATGTTATGGCAAATCATTGTATAAAGCTCCAAACTGAAGAGATGCATCCTGTTTTATCGGAACGTTCTCGTCGAAACAGAATAAAAACAGAATGTACAGATTCCGACTCTTTTTTTTTCACGAAAAGATTCATACTCTTCATATTGGTTTGTGTATTTGTTTCATTTGTATGATTTGCTTCATCTATTTCTGTCCACGCTGCTTGCGTACAGTTTGCTGTTTTTTGATAAGAATCAGGAGTAATTAAAGCTCTCGATGTGACGCATCAGTTACCCCTCTTAATGAAAATAGTGTCTAATGTATTTCTCTGAGACTACGGGGAGATAAGAAGCCAAATTGAAATTTTAATATGATCAATTGCGGCGCTCACATCAGACAGAGAGAGGGAGACAGAACGACTGAAGATATCAACCAGATTCATTAAGTGCCCGCTTAGACTGTGTACCATTATTATCGCTACGATCCAGCCATTGATTTACATCAGTACAATTTGTCTTTTTCTCTTTTAATCAGTTTTATCTTTGTTCTCCTAAAAGATGAATCTGAACAATATGGCTGTTAGTTTTAACCTGTTGTTGGGTTTTTAACGGAAAAACAGGGCTGACAAAAACGTACTGACAGCATGGTGCAGGGCCCAACACAACCACACAATACTTCATGATCAGATTATTTCCACTGGCAAAGCTTCTTCTGGCCACACCTGAGCCTTATTAGAACGTTCTTCAAGTTCTGCAGCCCGGTTTCCATCACAGAACCAACAAGCCCAATTTTCAATCAAGTGATTTGAATCTTAAATTAATAATTAGGTAGCGATTGCACAACTTTTCAATGATTACTCTGAGACTTAAGTGACTTAAACTCCTCTGAGTTAATAAATGTCTACAGCACAAACCGACGGGAAGAGTCAGCGGCCGCAGTGTAAGTAGTAACTCTCAGATCAGAACTCGGATAGAGACTGCTGCAGAATCTAAAATCCAGTTGGCGTCCTATCTTGGATGCACTCTGCAGGATGTTCCTATTAATTCTTCTTCCCCTGAGGTAAAGCAGCGCTCAACCATGCAAAGACTCCAACAAGCACGATGGCTTCATTTCTTGTCTTGGGTGGGAGACACTTATGATGGGCCAAAAATAGGGAAGTGAGAGGCGCAAACAAGTCTTATT
The DNA here is from genome assembly GCA_009660295.1 of Lophius piscatorius. Taxonomy (NCBI): domain Eukaryota; kingdom Metazoa; phylum Chordata; class Actinopteri; order Lophiiformes; family Lophiidae; genus Lophius; species Lophius piscatorius. Next base: position 13,786 of record VRLP01003297.1, on the reverse strand, counting down.
ATGTATTCATCATCTGCCTTTTGCCGCTTTAATTTATATGAAAATCTATCCGTTCCGTGGTGTCCCCACTCTCTCTGAATCAAACGAGTGTGGGATGTGAGGATGTGAATTTGTCCTCCATCTCTTTATCTCTCCCTCTCTCCCTCCTTCTCTCCATGCTGTCTTTTTTATAAAGCTTATATCTTTTTGCCCCATTCCCACCACATTGAAGTTATCATTCAGGTTCTTTACTGTTAAATCATTTACATATCATTTAAAGTTTTTGCGACTCACTGGCGGTGAGCAGATTTAGCATCTTGCCAGTGCCTTTTTTTTTGGGGGGGGGGTTCTATAAATACCTGCAAAAATAATCATTAGCTCATTTGCTGCATCTTTAATTGATTTAGTAGATTTGGGTAAAATTTCATCACCTATTCTTGTGGCCTTCTTCTTCTCTCCAAATCTAGTTTAACCAGTGTCATTAACAAACATATTCCCAAATAAAGTTTTAATCTGATTACAAGCAAATAATGGACAATGTTGGTTAATTTAAGTTGGTGGTAGGCCCTGATGATGCAATGTCAATATCTGTTTTTTATCAAAGCCTACAAAGTTCTCTGGCAAGCTGGGATATTTTTCCTTTCTGTTTGGTCTTCTTCACTGAATCCAAAATGCTCCCAAATGATGGACAGACACTGTTTTAAAAAAATATAATCTCTGTTGGTTGAATCAAGTTTAGAGTATCTGACGTAGGTCGGACAGGAAAGAGGGATGTCTGGAATACATCGTTTGGCCTGCTGCCACGGTGACAACCCCAGTTAATCGAAATAAAATGGATAGATGAGTGATGGATGGATGTACGTGAGCAAACACAAGCCAGTGAGAGATTGTCATTTTTGGCTTCTAAACATTGTCGGTTCATTTTCAGGCCCTACTATATGGTCCAACAGAACTGGTGTGAAAATGGTTGGGTCATCACCACAGTTTATATACTACCACACTAAGTCTTTCAGGATTGGAAGACCTATTGAAATGAAAATGGTGGCGAAGATACTATCTGACATGGCGGCAAAGATCGTACCTGCTAGCTTGCCGCTGGCTGGAGCTTTTGCACTGTTTTCAAGTTCATTTCTTTGGCCTCGTAAAAGGCTACGGTGCAACAGTTTGTCATTGGTATTTCTTTTCTGTTTGGACCTGGAGGAACAGTAGGCACACACAGTGCATACATGGTATGCTGTGACCATCTTATAATCAGCATTCTTTGGATGCCTTTATGGAATCTCCATTTAGATATTGTCATTCTAGTTGGATTTTCTTCATATTACCTCTGCTCCAGAGGATAGATACAATGGGCTTGTGATGCGTTCAGACATAAATTCTTCCATGCATGTAGATTGGCAGGTAGAGGCATTTGATTTGTTCACTGATGGGCCTTTATGCATGCGAACATCCCTCATCTGAATTCAACCTCACATCTTGGGCTTTTTCCATTTTTATCCAGGCACTTAAGTCGACATGTATACGTTCATGTTTGTGTGCGTGTCCTAAGCTACCCTTTACTAGCAATTTATATTCATCACAGGGCCTGTGTTTCTATATTGATAGTGTCAACATGAGCGTGAGGCAAACACAAACACACACACACACACACACACACACACACACACACACACACACACACACACACACACACACACACACACACACATCTTCTTGCACCACCTGAGGTTGGAAGGAAGGTGTTGGAGAAGAGGGAATCCAATTTCATCCAGCAGCTCAGGGCTTTGTAGGGAAGTATGTGGAGGCCCAACAGTTGCTGAGCTCGCTAGCTGCCCTATTTCTTCGCAGCTCTCCTCCTCCGTTACCTGATTTATCATGAGGGCAGCCTGCCACCGGGGAAATGTCTTTTTTTTAAAGTGGAAAGAGCGCTCAGAGGACTGTCTTTTTCTAATAACTGACAAGATGAGAGGCAGATGAGATGAGAAGGACGCTGATACCACGGCCACATGTCAGCGTCGAGCACCGCCTGATGTTTGTCATCGTCTGTACAACAAGTGGCATTTGAAGCATTTAGGAGAGAATCTAAGAGGGCGGGATTGGGTGGTGGGGATCTGAGCTTTGCGCAGTGTGTGACAGCACAGACTGCTTGTGTTTCAATTGCAACCTAAGGACTCTAAGTTTATATGTTGGGGAAATATTTAAATACCGTTTGATTGGCTGCGATTAGAATTCTACAATGTCAAAATGCAACTCTTGAAATTCGTTTATATTAAAGCCATTAAAAACAGTTTTAGCACTCTCCATATATAAAATGAAAGCCTTGTTTATGGCCACTTCATCTAAAATATGGACTTCATGCCCTTGTTAAAATCAAGACTTTGATAAAGCAACTCCAAAATGTAATAAAAGCAGGAAATGAATGAGAATTGTGAAAGGGATGGAGATGGAAACGCTGCTCTGATATTGGTTATTGGATATTATCTGGTTTGGGCGCTGTGACAGTGTTGGTCTTTCTATCTCCTTGACATTTTGCCAGTATTTTGGCTGGGGCTCATCCCAACTCAGTGGCCAGACAGATCGAGTTGTAATGATGCCTGGGTCGCTAATGGGCAAGTACCCAAATGCAAGAACACATCATCACTCCTCGGAAACTGACACTACAGCTTGCAGGGGCAAAGAGGTGATGAACATTAATGTTGTGCGTGCATACAGGTAGTCTGCCAACCAAAGTGAATATGCCAGTATGTCTTTTCCCTCCCCATAATCCACCGGTCAAGCAGGATTATTGGAAGTGATTACGACTCATGTTGCACAAGGTCAGGGATTACACTGTGCATTCATTGGCAATTTAAATTTTTTTCCACCACTGGATCTGAAGTAAAGTAGCAGCGGAGATATCAACTTATTAATAGTATAATTGTAGCTCTGGTAGTTTTACACTCATTTTGTATGCATGGGGCTAATAGTATCATCAGCGGTGATACTTGCAAATGCAGTAGTGTGGCTTGTGATAGCAGTAGTGAGAATCATATCTGTTGATAATCAGTGGAATTCATAGTAGTAATGCCATTTGTGGTTTTTCAGAAATACTAATAACAGTAGTGAAACAGTGAAGACGATAGTTTTAATCAGACGTATTAACTAATTGGGCGAATAAGACCTCTGATGTGCGATGAGCAGTTGTTGGATTGGATGAAACATTCACAAACCAGATTATTTTTGATCAGTGTTGAGAACACAATTATTCAGTCATTTAACGTCAGGCTCATGTATGGATCTATTGTTCTGCCGTAACCATAGTTAGTAGCAAATTACCTGACCTCCCTCCGTTTACAAACAAGGCAGGGGATTGAAAAACCTTTTGCGTGAAGGAATCCCATAACTTTGGTCCACCATTTTCCTGTAGCCTTCATCATTCACTGTTTATTGGACACACATTGGACACTTTGGTCTTCATGAATTAGATTGAATTTGTAATTTAAGCATGTCTAGTTGAGCTGGATCGAAGCGGCGACTGTACAAGGTCGCTGTTAAAGATGTCTGATGGAAGATTCACGCTAGAAACATTTTTCTTAGCCTTCCAGCATTTATCATACAGCAGCGTGTGGCGTGTTTTTAAGTGTTTGAACAACTTAGTTGCAATGACTTGTGGCGCAAACACGACTCTGAGGCACTCTGCATATGATTTGTTCTTGTTTAACATCACTTGCTCTTTATGCAAAATACTTCCAAGCAATGGATGATGAGCCACTTCGAAAGACAAGCTCTTCCTCTTCAGCTCCTCCAGATCTTTAATTTTCATTTCAACCATCTAACTGTTGTATTTTAGTGATACTCCTTTGAAGTTGCTCATCTGGGCTGCATTCAGGAAAACTCACAGGCAAGGCAGGAAAGGGAGCGGCTATGATTAGTCTGGTGGTAGTGTAAAGAGCCCTTTATTTGGTTTGTAGGTGTATTTTCAGTGAATTGATAGTCATTTTAAATTTCATATCACTCAGTTAGGTTCATTCAATTGGAGAAGCCAAAATCGTAATCGTTTATCAAAATAAATTTAAATTCAATTACTTGTCCAGATGTAGATGTAGTCGTAGAAGTAGCAGAAACACACTGAGACGGCGGCGTGTTTGGTACTACATCCCTCTTGTAAATGCACTGATGATGGCGAGACCCCTCTTGAAAAATCTATGCTCACTCGTGAGGTTGTTTAAAGCTTGTGAGTGCACCTAGTTGGTGTAATTCAGCACCGTGTTAGTTTTCCTTGCTTTCAGGCTATGTCGTTAACAACAAGCCTCCACTGCACACTGTTAAGCTCCTGTCATGAACGTGTACTTTCAGCATGAAAAAATGCAAACAAGAGTTGTGTATTTGGCAACTTTCTCGAAGAGCCGGCTAATGAAGGAAGTCAGCCGAGCAGGAACAGGGATAGAGGAACAGAAGGAGGTGAGGCAGTGTTGGGTTTGTGGAGTTCAGACCCCAGAAGTGTAGGTGGGTTAACACACATAAATTAGACTTCATTTATTCATAGAACATCCACCAACTGAGTACTTTACAACAGGAGCCAACATTCACACATTCATGCAGTAGCTCCAGAGGCTCCTCATTAGAAGAGATATCTATTCACGCAAACACTCACACACCAATGAAACAGCAGTTTGAGAAGAACAAGGTTTACTATCCTGCTCAGCATTTTTAGACGCCATTGCTTCCTCAGATAAAGACTGAAGACTGCAGAGATTGGGGATTGAACCACCAACCTTCTTTTAAATGGTTGGCATGGTGTCCGGGGACATGGAGACAAGTATGCGTAAACACACACACTCACAGATGCCAACAAAACATATAGCCGTGGTAACCAGGTACCAAGGGAAGGCAAGCACACACCGGTCTGAACATGTAATTAAACACTAAACACAAAAACCGTGCACTCAACTATTTGAAGCGCACCAGAAACACATTAAGTACAACGTTATGTCAATCCAGGGCAAACACATAATCCTGCATCCACTAACCATCTCTTCAATTCAATTGCTCCTATTTAAAAGCCATTTGTTGTTATTTTTAGATGCCATTGCTTCCTCAGATAAATGGTGCATTAATTTGTGTTTGTGTGTGTGTATGCTTGATCATACTTGTGAGGAATCGGTGTTATGATTAGTTCTCTTCACACAGTTGCGCACTGTCGCACCACAAACATTTGACCTGTGTGTGACCCCCGGAATCTAAATTACTGTAAGATGACCACAGCTGTGGAAAAAAATATTAGAAGCAGTAACTTGGTAACATTCGTCTAATGTAATAACTTAGTAAATTGGCTTTCTGTGCGAGTCCAAAATACAATAACCGCGGCATTGTGATAAAGTCTCCTGATAATGCGAGGTAATTTTTCTGTTAATTCTTAACGATAAACACATTAAGGTGGAGCCGGCTTCCAGAGATGGGCTCAGCCACTCTGCAGGGCTTAGTAATGGAAAGTTTAGATATGTGTATGTTTGAGTGTGAGTCATGAGTGTGGGCTGAAAGCAAGCAGCAGGCTCCTACCTGCACTGAGCAGAGGGAGAGAAAGAAGTGTGTAAGGCCATCAGTGTCTTTTGAGATGCATATAAAAACACATTGTCACACCCACCTATTTACTACACACACACACACACATACACGAATATTAGCATTCATGGCATGCATATAGTGCCTATACTGTGTGTTTGTGTTTGTTTCAAATAAAACCTATCCCTACTTCAACCTGGTAACTTTCCGCTTTCCTAGCTTTGCGTGTGTTTATTTCCTCTCCTTCCACTTTCTATCCCATCAAGATTCTGTCATTCATCTCTCACTCGCACGCTCATTGACCTACTTCCCAAAGGCGGCTCAGGCTTGCGTGACTACGGTGCTCAGTGCTACGGAGATATAGCAACACACACACACTAGCTTCATGCACATCCACAACACTTGGATATTCACAGCTCCACACGCAGAAGCATTCATATCATGCATGAAGCATGTAGACCTGCTTCCTATGTGGTGTGCAATTAACCAAAGGCTCGGCACCAACAACTATTTGCCTATTTATAGCAGCAGCTTCAGCTATTTCATGAAATTTAATGATATACATTTTACATTTAACCCTTATTTTAAATGCTCAATATATTATTTTGTTTATATTACGTTATCCCTGAAGATCATTAGTTTAGATTGATATTTCATCAAGCAATAACAAGACGTTATCATTTCATCACTGAAAGGCAAACTGTTAATAAATAAACTGCCACCCAAACCTAGTAGCAGTATGTTTATTATTTACTGGGGTAATCTCATGACCTTGGTTGTAATATCTACTATCATTTTTTTTTAGGTCAGATAGTCAGTCAGCCGTCAATACCTCCGTAACTGCAGATAATATGCATTATTAAAATTTAGCAGTGATAGGCTCGACAAGTATTTTTTAGCATGGTGTTATTTGCCCATTTTTGCAAAAAGTCCAAAAAAGTGGAGAGTAACATTTTCAATCAAGAGGGAATAGCGTAAAGGTAAACGTTTATTGCAGCACAGTATCGTGATAATTATGTTCCCAAAAGTCAGGGATATTATGGAATTGTCACATGTATGCTGCGTCGGTGTCCGAGTTCAATCCGGGAAATTTGCTTGTGCACACAAGGAATTGGGGTCTTTGTGGTGATATGCCTGCTCTGTTGGGGATGAACGCATAGGCCTAGTTACTCCGTTAGAAAATCTCTGATACCAAGTAGTATGAACAGACACTAGTGGTGTCTGTGGCTGATGACATGAAATGATAAAGACAGCAGGATGATGCTGGGGTGAAACTGAACCCAAGGCAAATTTTTGCATACTGCGATGACATTCAATGTCAATGCGAAGCCCGATGTAGACGAAAGTGGATGTGCTATCGCACCAGGAAACGTGAATAATGCAAACGGAGCAACAGGTTTATCATTGGACATTTTTTACTTTAACAGGTTCGTCTTACTTGGCGAGTGATGTGAATCGTCTCGCGGTGACATTCACGCCGAAAAGGAGACAGGTACGATTAGAGCGGGAATGAAAGAGTTTCTACCAGTTCTTCCTTATCCTATTTCTCTTTGGACGCATGCAGAGTTATTTGGGGAAAACAACATTTCTTAATAAACCTTTGTGTATGGTACTTGTCTATGTCTATCATTGCTAACAATGTTAAAAAATGTTCAGTGTATGTTGAGGACCTACAGGCTTGAAAGAGACGTTTCTTTTGTGTCAGACGTGGAAAAGTTTTTCCATCTGGATCAATCAAGTAGCAAAAAGTTGTGATGATTACCTGTCTGAGTTAATTTGCCTCACTTAACGTCGCCTATCCTGCAATGTGACGGTAACACATGATCACATATTATGAAAGCGGAATATGTACGGCTGTCAGATAATGCAGACTTTATTCCAATCATTTTTATTACCTATTCTGGGAGCATCGTAGTCAGGTTGATGAGGAAATTATCCTAATTCTAAATTTATTATTATTACATTATTCTTATTATGGTCAGCCTTCTTTGCCTCTTCTTCTACCAGCCTACCTTTGCCCCCCCCCCCCCCCCCCCCCACCCCCCCTCCCCCCCCCCCCCCCCCCCCCCCCCCCGCCCCAAAAACGAGTGCCGTCTTGTTGATTGCACTCGTATTGACACACCCACGTTGTAATGGGTTACTCCTTCCTACTCCTTTATTGTTTTTCTCTTTTACACCAAGGCGGGGGCGCTGTTTGCAGGAGGAATGTCACTACTATGATGCAATATGGGTAGTAAGCCAAATTGTTCTGTGGTGAGAGTGTTTGAACCTGTGAGCGTCTGCAAAGAATGTTTCCTGGCTATCCCGGTGTGTGAAGTACAGCTTTAGATATGTTAACTTGAGTGCAGGTTGGGTTTGAATGGGTGTGTGTATAATCAGTATGTGTGTGTCTTCCTCCTGCTGGGCAATTGTTGTTAATGGAGCCTGTCGACAGTTGAAAAGTTTGATGAACACAGCAGACTGGATCAGCTTGTCCTGCCTTAACTGTAACTTTACTTTGGGAATTCTTTATTTGCTCTTCTGCATACCTGTGGTTCTTCTGCATGTGAACACTGCTTGAGAAAAGATTTAGGCTGACTCATCGAAACAGTTTTGTGTCATGTGTCACCTCATTGTCCCCTTAACATAATTCTGGCACAGTCAGAAAGAGACTTTGAAATAGCAAACAACAGTCGTGAGGATGCATTCACTGGTATTGCTAGAAGATATTTGATGTTCTAATTGGGTTTGAAGTTTTTTACTGATACCCTGTATACTCAACTGTATAACACTGGAATGACTATCCTACTTGTCGGCTGCTACTGATACTTAGTAGAGATAATTATACAATGTTAGCAAGGTCGTTCAACTGTTAACATGGCCATCCACTCCATACAAAAGATAAGAAAAGATAAGATAAGATAAGACAAACTATTATTGTTCCCTTGGGAAAGTTTTCTTGGAAATAACAGTGTTTGCAGAAATAACAGATTTAGATTTTGGATGCATTCATCTTTCAATTGCATATGCTTTTCTACAGCAAAACACCTACATCAAAACGTTTGCAAAATACGTGCATATACTTGTAAATGGCGATCAAAGACAACATAAAGGACAGACATGTTGTCCACAGATTTCAATCTATGTGTTTTTTAAGAACATGAATGGAAAATGGGGCCAAAGAAGTTTCTATGTGATGAATGTGATGAGTTGATAATCCACGCATTTCCTCAGTTCAAAACCGATGAATACTGTCTAATACTCTGTCTTATCAATTATATTGATATTTGTTTCCAATAATTATATGTTAATTCTGACTTTGTATCCAGAGACATGATTCAGACAAGTTTTGACTTGTGTAATGAAAGATCAGGAAAGCTGTGGAATGTTTAAAAAACACCTGTTCGGAACATTTCACAGCAAGTTATTTGGCACTGGGTGATAGGGTGTAATAATTGGGCATAAAAGGGACATTCTCAAAAAAGGTGTTATTCACAAGTGAGGGAGCGGGGAGGTTCATCACTGGGAAATATATAACTTGTCATGGATATTACTAAAGCTTTTGAACACTTTGCATATTCTTGATCAATATAGTTATAGAATTTTCAGAGTTTTAAGATTTTTTCTGGAATTGAAATTACTCAGGTTGATCTTAGATTAGCTCATGCCTCCAACAGTGAATTGATGGATGGACTATACCGTATAGTCTTCTCCTTCTTCTTCTTTTTTCGGCTTTTCCCTTTAGGGCTCGCCGCAGAGGATCAACTGTTTCCATCTTGGCCCGTCATCTGCATTGTCTTCTGGTATACACCCATACATTGACTGTCCTCTCTCACAACATCCATAAACCTCCTCTTTGGTTATTCCCTTTTTCTCCTGCCTGGCAGCTCCATCTCCAGCATCCTTCTACCAATATATCCACTACACATCCTTTTCACATGTCCAAACCTATTTCAACGGGCCCCTCTTACTTTGTCTCTTAGACGTCTAACCCGGGCCGACCCTTTGAGGTGTTTGTTACTAATCCTGTCCATCCTCATCAGTCCAAAAGAAAAATCTTAACATTTTCAAATCTGCCACCTCCAGCTCTGCCTCCTGTCTTTTGGTCGAAGCCGCGTTCTCTAAACCATACAGCAGAACTGCTCCCATTACTGTTTTGTAAACTTTTTCTTCTTTCTTGTTGCAGCTCTTCTGTCACAGATAACTTTTGACACTGGGGATTAAATAACTTCACCCGATGAAAACTGTTGATTATAATCACCTGATTGTTTTCAGGTTATTTAGAGACTATCGGATGTATTTGCTAGAAAATTTGTAGAAGGATGTGGCATGAAACAAGTACCCATTCAGTGTTGATCCAGAACATCAGGATAATGTTCTGGATCCAGTATCTTTTTTCCACTTTCTTTAAGATTGCCTCAGAGGGAATTTTTTTTTCAGATTTCTTCTTAGTGGGCAAAAACAGCTAATCATATCTCAATTAGACTTTTTGGAGGCTTGGGTATGTGTCAGACAAGCTGGAAACTTACGAGATTGTTTTTTGAGATAGCACGTTCATTATTGGCTATGTAAGAAGTCGGTGTCAGCCTCTAGTGTTGATACTGGCTTTCACCTGCACATCATAGCAGGTGTATGTTCATTACCCAAGTCTCTTTGTTTCTGTCTCACCCCACACACCTCTCTCTATTGTCATTGCACACAATTGTGTCTCTCTCTAAGTGAACACCTTTCATGTGTTTCGGTTAGATATGTCATGCTTTTCCCTTCTCTTGTGCTGTTTCTCACAACCTCCTGACCTTGTTTCAACTCTCTTTCTCTTTGTTTCCTTCAGTCCTTTCAATTTTCACTCTTTCCATCACTGTACTTGACTATATTCCCGCCTTCAAATCTTTTCACTCTCTGCTTGACTTCAGAATGGCTCTCTCTCCATTTCACCTCACCAATAGTTTGGAGCTGTCTGGTATGAGATAGCAGTTCACAAGGGTAACGCAGCACGCTACGAACACACTCAATGTGACAAGTACAAGTTACCATAAATAAGTGATGGAAGTTTTGTCAATCAAATCTGGGACAGAGTTTGACAACACATGGATTGGATGAGGAGCACAAACTGATAGCCAGTCCACCCAGCATGAAATGCATAGAGAGAGTAGGGAAGTCCTCATTGCCAGATAGCTTATTGATTCCACTGCAGGTGAATTCTGAAGGAAGACAATTGGGGACGTAGGAGAGAAAGTATAAAACAAATACACGCAGGTGAGGAGAGTTGGTGAGAGAGAGATAATACTGAAAAGAAAAGAAATGTTGTTCAGGTGTGAGAAAGCAGACGTCAAAGGTTACTATGAGATGTGAAGATAAGATAGGGAAAGACTGCTGACCTCAACAGACGCTTCATCTCCATGCTCATTCCACCAGTTCACTCAGTTCTGTGACTAAGTCATTATCTGGTTTGACAACATTTATTCTGGTGAAAATGTAGGTTTTCGTCTCACAGATGAAAAAGGGTGGATGTTATTATCTATAGGACAGAAAGGAATGTCGAGAGAAAAATGAAGGGTCACATTAATCTGGTTAGTTCAAGTGTAGACCAAGCTAACCATCAATCATTATAGTAAAAGCATTTTGCCTAGTGTTAGACATCAAGGCTGAAAAGCAACCATTTGTGGTTTTGGCTACTCAAGCTTTTTTTCTTTTTTTTTAAGGTTAATTGGTCATCCTTTCAAAAAAAAAAGTCCTTACGGTAAGAACAGTTCTGCAAAGCATTGTCTTCAGAGCAAAGCGGCGCAAGGAATGACTAGCTTTTTGTGCAAAGCACACTGTGATGTTTCATCATGACGTATCAACATGACAGAAACTCAGACTGAGACTTAAAGGTCTTAAGGGCCAATTGCAAAGGAACTGGCACATTTTTAAAGGTCTCTCACCCATAAACTGGACCTGCACTTGATACTGAATAAGAAATCATGTATGGACATTGTTGCTCATCCATTCAAATCTATTTGAACGCGGTAGTCTTGGTTGTCCTCCCTTTGGCCCTGGAGCCAAAACCATGCTAGTTTGAAGGCCCTGTGGGGCCCTGTGTCAAACTCAGGTCAGGGCCGGCCTTGACTTTCCCTTTTGTAACTCGAATGTGTGTTTGGGTGGTGTTACCAACTTACTTTCTGGTTATGTAATGGACCGCCCACTTGCAAGACTGAATAATCAAATGTTTTTTCTTAAGTATGTTTGTGTGTAGGTCCTGGTCTCATTAGAAAAAAAACCTGGTCCGGTTCATTAGTGTTCCTGCCAGCAGCTGAATGAGGAGCTAAACACCTCGGAAACCAGCAGAAAAAAGCTTTCTGTGCTTCCTCCTAATACTCTGGTTGGGTTCCTGTATCGTGGTCGCCAGCGCAAAAGGAAGACACACCGCCAATGCAGATTTTGAACTACAATGGACTTTTTAAAAAGTGTGATACTGTTTTTAAATTGCTGTAATTTCAGCTCGCAGATGTACAACATTCCAACAGAGGGCTCCACTTTAGCCATTTTGGACTTTTACACTCTTAAATACTGGCAGTGAAGTATTGATTGAAGTTAGCCATTATTTTCTTGTTTATTGTTTAGAATATTCCCTGCATTTGCTGGTGCCCAGAGCCCCCACTTGAATGCTGTCATTAGAGCTGTTGTTTAAATCACACATTACGTTATTGTCTGACAAAATACATAGACTCACAGAGTACAGAAGTCGGATCAAAAGAGAGAGAGCTGCGCATCTCAAACTCTCTCTGATTGAGAGGGTGGCATCTCACCAAACGTAAATCAAGTTCTTAATACTGAACTTCCTATTTCTAACCTAAAACATATTTTACTCTACTTTTATCCATAAAAATTAAGTTTGATTGGAAGCTCCCACCATCTTATTGCCTATTTTGTGACTAGAGGCTGAAAAAACAAGGTGCAGATCAAATTCAGTGACATATTTAGTGCACTGTTTACATGTTATTTGAGTTGGTTTGTTACCAGCCATCCTCTGGTAATAACTCTGTTTCTGTGGTTATTTTGAACAATTGATCAGTACCAGCTGAGCCTGGATGCCCCACATGACCCCCCGAACAAGTCTTGGGCCACTATTCAACTGAATTATGGAAGCAGGGCAAAAATGTTGGTTGATCACAACAAAATAAAATGAGCAGAGGCCAAACACAGAAAAAAATTAGGAAGTAAAGTGCCTTACTCATATTTGGTCCACCACATTGTTTTGGAGGGTTGTAAGTTCCGTTGCACAATATGAATTCCATCTATAGACTATGTAATCTGTCCAATCATGCTGTGACCAGTTTATTGTTTGTACTGAGAACTTATCTCTGCAAAATGTTTGACAAAACAAGTTTGAATGCACTCTTAATTTGTTGTTTTCCAGAGGCGACAAAGCCTGAGATGCAATCATCCTAAAAGTGTAGTAACACAATTCTTTTCTTCAAATCTTGAGTCCTTCAGTGGTGCTGCAGCAATACTTCACATCAGTGTTCGCATGTGTAGTAATCCTGCTCGCCTGGTGGTTGTCTCTCGTAAGGAAAAACATATCAAGATCATTGTGATGACCAATGCTTCCAACAAGAACATCCTATACACACACACACATACAAAGACACTTCAAAGATCCTCAAACACCCAGAAAACTTCAGAAATTCAGTGACAGATCACACGTCCATAATCATCACTGTTTCTTGAAGTGTGTGCTTCCTCCAGCGTGGCGTGGGAGAGTGTGCGTGTGATAGGAGAGAAACTGAACAGTTTCCTGTTGCCGTGCAGACGCACACGTCGATGGTAGGACACACATCCATATCGTGCTTTTGTGCAGGCCGTGTATGGAGGTGTATAAAATGCAGGAGAATGAAGGCGATACATTAATAATCTTCGGTGTATGAAGGTCATTATGCCACGAAAAACATGGACACACACTGACTAACGTACAAGGTCTCACATCAGCTGTCTGTCCCATTCTGTATTATTTACTGTGGTACACACAGGACCGGGTACCTCAGCTTCGTCGGTGCGCACGTGAGCGTGTGAAGGCCAGTTGCAGACAGCCAGGTGAAAGATTTGCTGAAGACATGGTGACAGCGAGGGACATTTACCAGAGTGGCCGCTTCCTGACAGAGAGGGGGAACACGGATAGCAAATATTTCAAAAATATTTTCATTTTAATGAGTTTTCCTCACATGGTCACAACTGAATACTGAACGTAATGCTTATATAATAAAGCATTAAATAAATAAAGATAACCTGTTGGTCATTGCAGTAATTT